>DWTO01004160.1:0-11807 GCA_018244755.1 Jemadia pseudognetus
TCTACGCGAATTACTGTTTCCACTGCAACAAATGAGGCTTCTAACTTATTCCTACTGTGCTGTATTATTATTGTGCAGATGTTATCATGATCAGCCCATTGCAGCCCACCGCCGACAACTATGTCGAAGAAACTACTTCTTTAACAGAACATCACTGTGCTGTCTACAGCTCTTCACATTCAACCACTGCCATCATTATGCATGTAGTCTAATCTCAATTTGAGAGAGAGAATGTTGGATCTCAATCTCAAACAGCTATCGATCCTCTGCCTAATAACAATCACATGTCTTATACATTATTCTTGAATTATTTAGGTGGCGGTCAACAGCGGCAGTCTAACCGCGGGCAGTTCCGGAGTGCAGCAGTTGAAATTAAAAGAGAAGCTACATGTGAGAAAGTTGGAGCTTGTCGATAGATCAGATACAGATGGTAAGATTTCATAATAATATACTGACATTTTATTTATTGAGTTGCCAACATACTATTGCACTGTGACAAGAAAATTGAATGAAATTCTTGCTTACAATATTAAATTCCCACTGAGTGCCAGCTAATCGTATGCAATGGCATCATATAAATCATCAGAATTTTTCAATTTTTAATACAAATAAAATATTAAAGTACTGTGTCCCACAGAGGGCAGAAACATGGTGGAGTTGTGCCCACGCGTGGGCGCGCCCGTGCTGCTGGCCGCTGCCTCCTGCGCCGAGAAGAGGAACTGGATGTGCGACCTCGTCATGCTCAACACCAAGCCCATGCTGGACAGAAGTCTCGACAGGTCTGTCCAAAGCTAGGTTCATTTGTTGTGGAAATGAAACGGGCCAATGATCCTCTTTGGATTATAACTCAGCAGAATGAAGAGAGACCATACCATGTGATAAACACATTGACACAAATAAATTCATTACCTTATGCATGTATACAACAGATGTGTTATAAGTATATTATTGAGATTCAATACATCTTTACTGCTTTAGGTAAATAACTTGCCTGTTGTCCACTTGTATTTGTTTTTGGTGGTACTTCATTGAAAGTCATTATTAGTGAAGTCTTTAAATCTTCCTCTGCTTTTAGTTGAGCGTGAACTTACATATGTATTGTTTTATATATGATTTTATTGCATATGTGCACTTACATTTATTCTCTTTGTTTGTTTTTACAGCATTCTACTTGACTTGGAAAAAAGACACCCATTAAAGTTACCACCAGTCTCCATATACCGATTTGCCGTCCCAGACTCTACTGATAATATTGTGTTGGAAGAGAGGGCCTCCTCGGCACCTTTAATCAAGGTACCAAGGCAATTTTTACATCATGGGAGTTGTGACTACTTGCGTTATTCCAGTACATGGGTTGATAAGATGAAGACCAGAGAGAGCAACACGGTGTAAGAGCAGGAACCGATGATGTTTGAAGTACCTATGTAAATACAGGGGTTGACGTTAATATTATAAAAATATTTGGGAGTTTGGTTTATCCTCACTCAAAGGCAAGACCTGAAAATTTCTCTTCAATGTTATGTACTTAGCTCAACAAATAGTTAAGGAATAATTGTTCGCTGGCAGGGTGCGACCCTGTTGAAGCTGGTGGAGCGGCTGACGTACCACATCTACGCGGACCTGAACCTGGTGCGCACGTTCCTGACGACGTACCGCTCGTTCTGCTCGCCGGCCGAGCTGCTGGCGCTGCTCATCGAGCGCTTCCGCATCCCCGAGCCCAGCGACGTGTACGACGCGCCGCGCAACGGTACCGTGGCCCCGCACCCCATATCTTTATACACTTACACTTCTTATCTGATGGATGACTCACAAAATAAAGAGAAAATAGAGCCCTTCTTATAAATCTGTGATCTGACATGGTGGATTGTTTCAACACTATTAATTAATGCAAAAAATGCCAAAAAGACCCACAGACAGGCAGACTGACCCACAAGTAGATACATGATCAAAGAGATATAAAATTAAATAGACCAGCAAACAAAATAATAAGTGTTATAATTTTTATATATCTGTGTGGTATTAAAACCGCTTTACTCATATATGTCATAGAGATATATGTATTAATATCTTATCGTTGAAATTAAAATTATATATAGAAACCATGAGAACTGACCATTTTTCATCAAAATGGAATCCAGTTAGAATGAAATGATGAATGAATGATTCTATTTCAATTATGTACATAGATGTAATATATATCATCTATATGTGTTCATTGTTTTTTGTTTGCATAACATAATTTGGCTGTGTGTGTTGCAAATAAATGTTTAGTGTATATAGAGACATTTATTAAATGTGATCGATTATATGTAATTATTTTTATCGTTACACATTATTCGTGATGATTTTAAAGGCGAAAATCGTCTAACATTAACGCAGCGTTGAGGATGGTACGTGATGACCCCAGCTATCATGCGGACGTTTTGCATCCCCTACTGATCTCGAGTCATTCAATGCGCACGCGTATGATTGCACTGCGTACTACGTCGACAGAGTCGCTCGATCGCGCGCCCGTCCCGCCTCCCGCCCCTCACTCGACCCCGCGCTCGTCCGACTCCCATACCGCGCCCGTCCTGCGCTCGTCCGACTCCCGCACCGCGCCCGTCCTACGCACGCCCGCCTCCCCTCCCCCGCGCCCCTCTCGCCGCGCTCGCCTCGCAACCGTCTCTTGCGTGACGTAACGCCGACATTTAATACCCATCCGCTATTGTTGCACGCCAGTCACAAGGATCAAGACGCCTAAAAAGGACGTCTATAAGCACAAGCTTGAACTTGAACTCGACATAGGTAAGCTTATTATTACTCAAACATTTTTCAAAATTTATTTAGTGAGTACTCAGTACCATACACCACTATGTATTGGCACTTGACCTCTGTGACGTCATCGCATCACGCTTGTGCCGCTGGAAGGAATCGTGTCCGTCGATCGGTTAAGTAGAAACAATTTCTTAAGTATAGACAGTGTGGTAATCAAATGGCTCTATAAGGTCACTTGTCGGCTAACAAAGGTATAATCAGATACTCTGTAATGAGAAAGTTCTCATTAAAAGTCTAATATTGTCTTAACTACCTTTTGTTCTTCTATGGAGCGGCAGAATTTAACGAATACTAACTATTTAACAATGAAGATCGTAAGCGAGTGCTTTAGCATAGAGCGAGTAGTATGTTAAGTGTTACGAACATGGACCAGCAGCAACAAGCAGATCACCTCAATGACGTATATTATAGAGTTAGCAGCAGGGGTCGTTGGTTCGAATCCCAGATCGGGATTTTATCTTTTTACATCTTATGTTACCTAAATATGTGTGCAAATTAATTATTTGATTTGATCGTTTTCATTCATTATTACTATCATGGCATACCACCTCTCTAAGGATAGATATATTTGCCACTCGATGCTCTCTGTCTACCCCGCAAGGCACATGGTATGGTATACAATGATAAACAATAATAGCTTTTTGTCCACGTTAAAAATACACATGTCATTGTGGTTTGTCGAGCTCGATTGAAATGTTAATGTATTTGTTAAATCGTGTAACGTGATGTTATCACGACGAGGGGAGAAGACTCAGAAGACTGGTTAAATATGTTCCTATACATAGAAGGTCATACGAAAGAAATTAGCTCTATAAGCATTTTCATCTTATTAATTTACTTAAGAACAACGCAATGCTAGCACCACAAAATGCACGACATAGTTTCGCTTGCTTCAATGTCACAATTGCTTGCATGCACCTTAGTTTTTATCTTTTAGTATCTTCAATGCAACTTGTATCTTAGAATGATACCTGAGTGAAAGTTTACAGTGATTGATACATTGAACATATTTCGAGTACATAGTTATCAAATTTTTTGATTTATTGCTTAAATATTGTATCACATCCTTTAGTATGATGAATTGTAACCTTTTTTCATATTATTATATTTATTATATGTTTATGATTATTATTATTCGTATATAATATGTTCATTACAAACACAACTATTATAAGTGACTTTAGAAACCTTTGTTAGTGCCCAGCTGATCAGACACCTCAAAAACCATATAATCGTTTCTCAACTTCAATAACTTAATATTATCCTAATACTTTATTAAGACAATATGACGTTATTGAAGCATAAGGCATATGTACTAGTCCATATTTCTATAGATGATGAAAATACTCACATTTGACATACTCCTGCCAATCACACAAATATTTGATTCGGGTGATTATTGAATTCACAATTCCCGACTCAATGCTTAGAAGGATATTGTATAAAAGGGCGTTGACGCTGACTATACACACTGATACCATACCCAAGTTTGTAAATTTCTATATTATTCTTGTTTAGTTATACAGATTTTTTATCCGTTGTTGTCTTTTTTCATTTCAGTTTGGATTTTTCTACAAGACACAAAGTTTTTACCAACCATAGGCTTCTTTGACCAACTGTAGATCTATGTATATATTTCGCAGTGGCTATAGCGTTGTGTTACTCTGTTTTCAGCCTGTTCAAGTAATAATAATAATGTGTTTGAATTACTTTATATGCATATTCGTGATTATTATAATAGTCAAAGAATCACGTGTTACATAAGTATGCGCTGGCGGACGCGTGCGCCCAGCGGTGGCGTCGTTACAGGTGGTACCGTATTACCCATTTCTCTTACTAGATGGCGCATTCTACTATTTTGTTATTTTCGCAGCTGATTGTGTAGAAATATCAGCCAGCACGGACGCCGAGAAGCTGAGCAAGAATACGGCGAGGGAGGATTGGAAGAGATACAGGAAGGAGTTCATGCAGCCTGTTAAATTCAGGTGAGTGTCAGAGTCGCATTGAATCAAAATCGAAACATATTTATTCAACTTAGGCTCTGCAGAAAATATGTACTCGTAAGTACTACAAGCATTGACATATAAAGTAAAAGAAAAACAAACAAAAAAAACCAGTTTGTCGCGCATGTTGGAAGACAGCCCCATGTTGGAGAGCACCAAACAGTCTTACCGTGGTAAACCACATGTACTGATTAACGGTACCGGTCACAGGTAGCTCTCCTGATAATTTAGTTGAAATATACTTTGATTATAGCATTATGAGAGTTTATACTATACTTCAAGCTGACGTGAGCAATGCAAGCGTTAAGCAAGCAAACACTAATCAAATTGGTCTTAATTAGCACCTTTGATATTATATCAGGTGAACATTTGGTTGGTTGACAAGTGAATATGTGAAAAAAATCTGAACTATTAAGGTTTCTGTAGCTGATAGGTTTTTGTAGCTTGTAAGTTTTTGTAGTTTTGCCATTTGTATATGGGAAGAAAATGCACATGGGGGATAATTTGCGTTTATGAATTTAAAGGTAAAATAAAATAACTTTATATTCCATTTCAAATAGGCCACTTAACTGTAAATCTCATAAAGCCCGTTTGGTTTCCTTCTTCAACCTTCACACGAATTATTTCAGAGTTATAAACGTGCTACGCCATTGGGTCGACCAACATTTTTATGATTTCGAGCGAGAGCCTGCGCTGCTGGAGAAGCTCAAGGAGTTCCTCGAGTCCGTGGACGGCAAGCCAATGAGGAAGTGGGTTCAGAGTGTCCTCAAAACTGTCCAGAGGAAGGTGAGTGTAGTGCACTAAAAGTGAGCTATTCATCGATTGGTAACTTTTAGAATAAACATTGATAAACTAATTGTTGACAATCCAATGTTGTGATGTATGTAATGGTAACGTTATATGTAGTTTACTTGGTCCGATCCATACAAAATTGGGAAAGTCGTTTGTTTCTGTTATTAAATGTATAAATGCATTTACTAATGCAAAGCGTTTTTACATTTGTGTTATAAGTGTTTGTCAATAAATATATAACTCGGTTAAATGGTCAATTGTACGTCCAGAGTGCTCAGAACAACGCGGCGGGCGGCGGCGCGGCGGCCCCGGCCGACGGCGACGGCGTGGCGCACGTGTTCTCGTGCGCGCCGCCGCCGCCGCTGCGCCACGTGGCCGAGCCCGAGCGACACGCCTGGCACCCGCTGGCGCTGCACCCGCTCGAGCTGGCGCGCCAGCTCACGCTGCTTGAGTTCCAGCTGTACCGGCAGGTGGGCTACCCAGTACACTTTTGTAATATTCATTTTAGCCACTACACTTGTTAACGAATTGTAAGGGACAACTTAATTTTGAAAATTATTGACATTGCTTTGTAGGTGAAACCTTCAGAACTGGTAGGTGCAGTGTGGACAAAAAAGGACAAGGAGAAGACTAGTCCAAATTTACTCAGGATAATCAAACATACTACTAATGTGAGTATATATATTTAACGGCTATAAATATATTATACATAAAATATTTATATATACATCCCCTCATTTCAACTGTCAATTGCTTTATTGTTACATTATAAGGAGAATGTTCAGTATAATCTTCAACCTTCAGTCCACTAGTGGAGGTAGGCCTCTTTAATAACATGACACCGAGCTGGATCTTCAGCTTCTCATGTCCAGACACTACTAGCTACTTTACGAAATGAAATGAACAATAGTGTTAGAGTGTTATAACACAAGTCTTGCTAATTTAGAAAAATGCTGTCTTGTTTTTTTTTTGTATATGATTAACATTATGAAAGAATCTAAATTGTATCATACATATTACTATATGACCCGAAGAAGAAATCAGTCCAGAACAAACGTGTGTTCAGTGGAGCATATGCGGTTTGAAAATCTGTCTAAAGTGCAATCAGATGATATGAATGAATAGTCACAATCAGATCTTGCCAAGACTTATCATACATGCTTTCTTATTTTAAGTGAAGGGGTTTCCACTCAAAAAAAACCCTATAATTAACATAAAAACCTAAAATATTAAAAGTATGTCTAATGAACTTTTTTGTTTATTAAACAGTTCACGCGTTGGATGGAGAAATGGATAGTGGAGAGTGAAAATCTGGAAGAGCGAGCCGCCGTGCTCAGCCGGTTCCTGGAGCTGGCGATAGCGCTGCGGGACTTGAATAACTTCAATGGAGTGCTTGCAGTTGTCGCCGCTTGCGGTAGCGCTTCTGTCCACCGGCTAAAGACTACCTTCCAGGTGAGATTTACTGATACATATTCCCTTAGTGGCCAACAGATGGCGCTGGATACAATTATAGAGTTTATCCATTTTGTCAAGTATGTAAGATAATGAAGTGTATCAGTACAATGTTAACATCAATTTTTTTCAATTAATTTACCCTGTGACTGTTAAGTCTCTACTAACAGAGAAGTCTGTTCAGCAGTAGAAAAGACAGCAGCAGAATCAGGAGAACATATGAATGCAACATTATTTCGTGATATGACAAAAACTAAGTGGGGCCCTTTTGACACTGATTTGTTCATCTTTTCATGCAGTTATAAAGAAACTGTGTCTATCTTCGTGCGTTGTGCAGGCCGTGTCGCCGCGCCTCGTGCGCGCGCTGGAGCAGTTCCGCGAGCTCAACTCTGACCACTTCCGGCTGTACCAGGAGCGCCTGCGCAGCATCAACCCGCCCTGCGTACCCTTCTTCGGCATCTACCTTACCAATATCCTGCACATCGAGGAGGGCAACCTGGGTAACTCGTCCCGACTTCTTGTGCACCTTCTTTCTTACTTTCAGTGGATTTATCTGTTTTGTTGCACTCACTAAGCATTGAAATGACCAATAAAGCAGTTTAGTTAATACAGTGTAAGTGTCACTTTAATTACTATATAGGAGAAACATTTATTATGGACCTTAATTTGGGGAAACAGTGTTAAAGGAAACAAACTACTTGCAAATAAAGCAGTTCGGAAGTAAAAACAATGATCAAATCAACCATTGTATCACAGTTTACAAGAAATTGCTATATATTAATAACATATTAAAACATTTAAAAAATCACCAACATGCAATATTACACAATTGTTAAATACACAGCAATTGATTGTCATAGTGAACATAGTATCATATCTACAGATTATCTACCGAATTCTGAGCTGATAAACTTCTCGAAGAGACGGAAGGTTGCTGAGATCACCGGAGAGATCCAACAGTATCAGAATCAACCTTACTGTCTCACAGTAGAACCTAGGACGAGGGTGAGCTATAAATCAGTGTTTATATTCATGACATGTGCACAATTTGAATGGTGTCGTTTGTAGAGACAACGAAATACATCAGGTGTACCAATTGTCTGTACAGAAGTAGTGATACATCCTATTTGATCTCAGAGAGAATTTCATTGTGAAATGAGACTTTTGGCAGTGGACTAATATTGATTGCCACATTTGACAAACTGTCACATGTGCCCATTATCAACGTACATTTTTCATTTAAAGGCATTCTTGGAGTCCCTGGACCCATTTCCGAGCATGGACGACAACGAAGTGACCAATTATTTGTATAACAAGAGTTTGGAGATCGAACCTCGGCCACCGGTGAAGCAAATGCCCAAGTTTGTGAGTATGCATCTTAATATTATTACATAATTGTAGATGGACAGTGCATAAACCTAGCTAAAATCTTGTCTCGCTTGTCGGTCCATTTATAATCAGATGACGGTGTATGAAGGTTTAGTATGATATTATTATTTACAAAGTGATATGTTTCCAGCCGCGACGGTACCCGGAGCTGTCCTTGAAATGCGTGAAGGTGTCGCGGAGATCGCACGACCATCACCATTCGGCGTCTAGCGTGTCCAGCACAGATGACAACCTCAGTGAGTGTCTGTTACTCCTACTGCATCAAGTCATACAAGTGTATAACTCTGCAGTGATTATATGAATGCTGTTGCATTGCTAGAGTTAGCGATTCGCTACAAGAACAGAATGACCCCATCTGGGTTGCTGTAAAAGTTGTCATCTAACACAGATAAATATTATCTAAGTGGTTACAGGTAGATCCTCTCGTCCTCCTTCTCCCACCTCCAAGTTTAAGAGGCCTATGATGTATGTCGATGCTGCGTAAGTGAGGCATTGCGACTAATCAGCCTGTTAGATGTTTTAAAACTGTCAATGTCGCTGCGGCGGCTGGAAGTAGTGGGCACTGTTACCGACCCCGCGGGCGCGCGTGCCGAGTGTAAGCGTGTGTTGTCGCAGGCGTGGCGCAGCTGTCGCCGCCGGCGGGAGGCGCGTGGGACGGCGCGGCGCTGGCGCTGCCCGACGACCGCGGTGAGCACTACTGCGGACACATTCACACATGTATACGTACAATAAAATATACACTCGTTCACACGCACACATTCACACGTGCATATATACATACACAGATACATCATGCACATAAAATATATGCTGCAACATTTTAAATAAAAAAAATTATTATACCAATTCTCTACACAGTCCAACGGAAGTATTACTGCATATAATAATGTTAAATTAAAATGTGTAAAATAAATTAATAATTACTGAAGTGATGCCTCTAAATTATCGTATAAACCTGTTAAATCTATTTTCAAGTATTATTCTGTTTGAATTTTAATAAAAGTGCTTACATATATGAAGTTAATATTTGTTAAATTATTACATTCCAGGATACAAGGAAGATAAGGGATCGTTGACGAGCCCCCGGTCGGAGCGCGGCGGCTCGGTGGGGCAGTTGAGTCTGTTTGACAAGGGGCTGGCCCTATTCGACAAAACTAAGTCCTCATCTATTTCCTCATCCAGGTGACATATTTGTTGTATGATAATAAAAAGATTGTATAGATAATGATAATTGTAAGGCACCACCTTGAACTAAGACGCCAGACCAATAAAAGTAATAACACATTTAAAATTGAATTCCGTGAGTGCCTTACTATGTTAAGTACAACAGAAGTCGTGCACAGCATAGCATTTGGATTGAACCATGCCTGTTGATTGATAGCTACGAACGCGCCTGTAGAGCGAGAGGTCCTGGGCTCCATCTGCGGATCTGACAGTTAAATGACACTCGCTGCCCTCTGCCTACCCCGTAAGGGACCTGGTGTGAACATATATGTGTATGTATGTAATATGTAGCCATTGTATGGCAATAGGCTCACCCCTCATTCCATAAGATTTGTTACATAACATTTATGTATAATGATAAGTGAAGGTGTTAACAGTGTGTGTTGCCCGCAGGAGCAACGTGTCCGCGCGCGACGAGCCGCCGTCGCCGCGCGACAACCACTCCCCAAGGCACGATCGGTAACCTCTACTCCTGTACTAACACTGCTGCCATCTGGTGCTCCGTACCACACGTCGACGAAACTAAAAGTATTAAGGACCAGGTGTCGGCCGAGTACTGCTATTATAATACTAAAATATATAAGTATTTATATCTATGTCGGTTGAAAATCATACAAAAAAGATTGTAATGCAACATCAAATCTTTTAATATCGTGTCTTTCAAAGTGATTATTAATGAAAACATGATCGCTTTATCGTGGCTTACATTGCTAATATGGCACGGACGTATCGTCGCCTCAAAATGAGGTTTACAGCGCGTGTAACGGTGTGTGTGTCCGCAGCGCGGCGGGCAGGCGCGCGCCGGCGCTGTCGCCGCGCTCCGCCATCGTGGACTCCGACACGTTCTACTCGCGCGCCGCCGACCACTTCGCCGCGCGCCGCCGCGACCAGGTGCGCCCGCCTCCTGCCCGCTATATGCATTCCATTTTAAATACAACGTAACACCATGTACAAGGCGTCACGTCTTCTTTGCCATTAAAAATACAATTATTCGCTAAACTAATTTGGCGAGGAGGCATATCAGCCACTAAGATGTTAAGCGGTTGCCGTCGCCTGTAGATTGTGCAACATAAGAAAACATTATCAAAAACATGTCAAAGCGTTCTGGAGGTGGTTATGATGATTATTGCTGTTCTGTTGACGATGCAGGAGCGAGTGCCGCCGCTGCTGCCGCGCAGTGGCGCCGGCGCGGACGAGCGGCCGCCTGCGCTGCCGCGCCGCGCCGACGACGGGCCGCTGCACAACGGTAATGCTGCTGTCAGCACTGGATGAGTTATGACTGGGTTCATCGTTTACTGTTCATTGTAGAGCATCCGGATACAAACGTCAAATTATTCAAATAAATGTTTAAATTTCCAGCTACTTTCGAACCACCTCCAGAACCTCCGGACAGACCGCTGCCGAGTCCGAAGCATCACGACTTATTCAGGTTAAAATATTATTTCATATATACAGGAAAACACATACAGCCGCAGATATGAAGATCAATATAGAATTTCGTCTCACCCCATACTCAATGTACAGCTGGACAATACTAAGGTGCCCGACAGGAACAACCCTATTCCTATAATCATGTTCCATGTAGATGTAAGATTGTTATAGGCAGTAGCTGCCACCACTGATTACATTTATCTTTCTGTACAAAAAACAACAGACCGGCTGGCTGGCTTTAATAAAAAATGTAAGAATGCTTCTTCTGGGTTTTTGTACGGACTCACTTTGTATTCATTACTTTAAGAACTCACTAAGGTTGAGGTAGACTAAGAAAATATTGCTAATATTCTATAGCATTGGTTAACTATGCAATAGTCAATGCGAGAGCAAATCAACACGAGCAGCCATGAACGGCATGTTGACGATATTAAGCCACAATTATGTAAATCTAATCATTCACAACTGTTCCTACAGAAGTCCCGCAATGTCTCCGAAGAGATCCCCCGCGCCGCCCGCCTCGCCTCTGGTGGTGACTGACAGGTGATTAAAGAATGGTTTCTTGTAGTATTAAACATCATTGATAATATGAACATCATCATCATCATCATTATTGGTATATACCAGGGGTAGCCAACTTGATTAGACATATGATCGACTATTTACTAACGAAACCCTGTGCGATCTACCACTTACATA
>DWTO01004161.1:0-11806 GCA_018244755.1 Jemadia pseudognetus
AAGCTCTCTTGATGCTTACTTTGGGATCAGATGGCCGTGTGTGGAGATGTCCCGAGATATTATTATTATTATTATGGAGTTGAGGACATAATTCGAGGTATGATAGCTAAAAATCTATACAAGGTCATCACGAATAATACAACAATAGGGTAAATAAAATTCAAATAACAATAATCACCTTACTTATATGTATGTATTAACGTAAGGATCGCAAAAGTGGCAAACGAATTTTAAAATCCATTAATTTATCAGGGCAATTTAAAAATCCCGGATGCTTATCTATCTAAGATACTACAAAACCCAGGCCATATCCCGGGAAACAAGACGGTTGGCAGCTCTACCATATTTCCATATATGCAGTATTTGTGGTAGAACCCATTCAACGGCCCATCGACCAAATAAATCGTACAAGGAACCAATATTGCATTGTTTAGACCGCAATCGACAATTTCATGATATTCAGTAAGTACATCGTATAAATCTGGTGCGTATACGCACCGGCACCCACCGCATTCATCAAGTCGATAACTGCTCAGGAGTGATCAGCCATCGTGACCTTCGCTCTTCGTACTTAATCAGATATAGTCGCCGCTCGGGGAAGCTCCTCTCATGCACCCGTCGTGTCAATAAAAGGCATCAAAATTAGAAGCTTATAATTTTAATTGTATATAGGAATTATCAATATAAGTCATTATATAGGAACTCTAGATTAACATTTAAGCATAAGTAACCAACCATATACAAATTTATACAATAGCAAAATTATGACGAATACGATTTTATTTATTTTGGATGAACAGACTAGCAATAATTGAGAATGACGTCAGTGGTACATGGTTTTAGGCAGCAGAGATCAACTAGGCCTTCGTCTCGCTTGTACCTGGTCCAGCTTGCAGTGAGGGCACCACGGCGTCCGATCCAAGGCCAGTCCTCTTGCCATTTCCCATCGTTACTTTCTAGAAAACCTGAAAATGGAAACATGTGGATTTTAAACCAAAACTTCATAAAGCAATATAGGGCTGTTTTGGTTGGAACTTACATAACTTCTTAGCTATAGTTATGTGCTCACAATTATTATCCCGCACCTACATACGAGTACAGGCGATTGGAGCTTAATCAAAGGGTAGTGTCGCGCATCGGCATTAACATTTTTCCATAATGTATCCCAAGCAGTGGTAACCCACTGGGTTACCCTGCAGTCTGAGATTCAAGTCTAATTTCAGGAAGTTATGTGCTTTTTTTAAGATTAGATGTGACTCGATACAATTTTAAAGAAAATCAACTCAAGAAAACTCTTCATAACATTCTCAAGATTGTGTGAATCGTTTTTGATAATCGACAGTTGACGCACCTGGTAGACTTTGTTTTCTAACCCTCTTATTCTACGAAGGAATACGATTCTCACAGTGGAACGACAGAATAACAAAACAGTCAATAAATAGGAAGAGCACCAATAGAAAAATAGTCACGAAGCATAATTAATAAATGCTTTTAATATACTAACCGGGTAGTTCGAAGCTCTTCTTGCTGACGTACTCTTTACCGTAACAAATTATGACTCTCGCGTTGGCCAGCTGTCGTCCACAAAGAAACACCGGCGTCTCCGCGTTGGGGCTCTTAGCCAATACCATCACCATAAAACATGATAAGGCCAAGCACAGTTTCATTTCGGCGAATCTGGGAACAAATTTAACTTCCCTTAAAAATTGTTAACTGGTATAAGCTTGAACAATCATTAACTATAAATTAGAACGTCAAAAAGATTATTGTCAAGCTTAGGTACTCTTATACCTCAAACCGTCACGAGCAGCGATAATTACGACTTAAAGTTGTGATCAAGAGGAGACATGAAAATGTATGTAAATTTTAGGTAAATTCATGTTTATATAGGTGCTGAAATCCTGACGCCTGTGTCACATGTTCCATAAGCGAGCGATTTCACTCGTGCTTTGACGGGTAAATTTCTATGCTTTTATAGTTTAACACATATAGACCATTATTATAACTAGTCTAGATTACGAATTAATAAGCTGTCATGATAAAAAATTTAAAATTACATAAGATTTTTTTTTAATTAAAACTTTTTAAAACACAGAGTTATTTTAATATGTAAAATGCAAGTACGAACTTACGGCAAAACTAGTTGTCACGCCAAAATTCAAGTGAATAAGAAAATAGAACAAGTGATGTCTTCATATTAATTTATTTAAAAAATATTGTTATTTATTATTTTATTAAGGTCTTTTTATGAAGTCAATAATTAAATAATACATATAATGGCGCCATTATTACCGCTTTGTTCATTTCTGTGAACGTTACCTTCATCTTCATCTTAATCAGCGATTGCATAAAATTATTTACGTGAATGAACTTAGGTGATTATAATATCTGTCAATTATTTATTCATGGCTCTTATGAATAAACTGCGTCATACCTTTCCTATGGTGTTTGGGTTCGATTCATTAATTTCGTTTTGGTGGCGTGTCTCTAAAAATAGCTTGCCTCTGCAGACATAATAGACATTACATAAAGTGAAAGAAAATGAAAGAAAAGCGTTTTTTTTCGTTTAAAATAAAATACGTTGCAATGTCTAAATTACATATTTTCAGGAACATACAATCTTCCAACTATTCTAACTCAAGGAATATAGTCGGATAAAACTTTTCAAATTTGTTTAGATTCCTATCAAATTCAGCAAAAGCTGAGCATTCCATATAGATAATCAAACTGTCTATTATCACTGACCAATTTGCTTAAATATAAATAGAATTGAAAATAATAGATGGTTAAGACGTATGTCATGGATATTTTTTATTCTACATGAAAATTCTAGAACCAATAGTAAAACACTGATAATTATAAAAAAAACAAAAGTTGCCGAATTCATTATTTTTATTTTAACCCTTATTTAGATATGTTCCTTATCGTTTTAATTTCATAAATAATAATACTATAATTTGATATAGCTAACAAGCGTCGATTGTTCTCGACGTTATTAATCGTTCCGATCTGAGGAATGCCCGTTATAAGTCGGTTAGCAGAGAATTATCGCAATAAATCTAACAAAATTTGTCTATTAATCCATTGCGAAAGTAGCTGTGGACGGTTTGCAGCGTCAACGGCGACGTATGTTGCAGATTGGACACTACACCGCAGTCACCAAATTATGTTTTCTAAGGATTTATTGGACTAGTCAAAGATATCGGGGTTCTCTTGTAAGAGCTTAGCGTCGTCTGGACAGTACATGATGATGTTGCCGACGGTACACGGTCGCTCGCAACACTCGCTGGCGACTTGTCTGCGCACGCGCCGCCATCGCTCCTCAGTCAATAATCTCCTATTCCATTTCCTCTTAAGACCGTCAGGTGTTAACTTATCTGTAATAGAAATAAATAGTTGTACGATTACATTACATTAAAACACATTAAAACGATATTGAAAAATATCATATATATACCTACATACGTAAAATACACAGATTATATTTTAATACATATTTAAAACCTACTTTTAAAATAGGAATAAAATGAAATTTTATGTTTAAGGTTCATTTCAGACAATAATTTCCAATGCATTCAACAAACATTTTAAAGGTACAATGTTACCTTAAAGTGTATAGTAATAATTTTATCGCTCTGTATAAAGATTGCATCGTAGACGTATAAATCCGTGTCCTACGATCCCTAACCCTCATATTCATCATGTAGACAATGAGCAGAAACCTCTCAGAAGAAGCCTATGTGTAGTGGACGGGCTGATATAAAAAATATTTATGTGTTTAAAAATTTACGCTATGTGAAACTCTTTTATCAGTGCTGTGTTTGTAGACGGGTCTCCTCCCGGAACAATATGGAATATGACGGCTTGACGTTCAAACTAATGTCATTAGCTTTATCTTTTATCATCAAGAATAAATGTTATATTAAAACCCAGGTAAATATTATTTATTTTCCACTTCAACTTGTAATGCTTAACGGTTATAACAAAATAAATTCAATAAAAGAGAATTTAAATTTACTTATAGGTACATAATGTATTATTTTAATAATGAGCATATTGCTAAATAGGGATAAATATTCTAATAGATCTGCGATCCCAACCCACATGCCGAGAGTAGGGATTATGTCTTATGTCCAGCTGTGGACTGCAAAAGGCTGGTGATGATGATGATATTTGTACCGGACATTTGTGTACCCTCTGAAATCATACATGTGTTTATTTTAATCAGTTTAATTAACGCATACTAAAATTTATCGCAGACTAACAGGTACTAAATTATTGTTCTAACCTCCTGGAATTTATTTAATAAAAGACATAAGATAATTGTCACGTACCCATCATAATCGATGTGTCTCGCTTCACAATTTTGAAAACATTATTGCAAAAATTATCAATAATAGATGACAACCATTTACTACACGTGAAAACCTTGTCAGTCATCCTGTATATTTCTGTGTCCTCCGCATACGCGAATGTGTGGCTTCTGGTTAGAATTAAAACTACGTAGACCTGAGAACAAAGAGAATTTGCGCTTAAATTAACAGCACTGCAACTCAAATTCAAATGAGGTTTATTCAAAATTGATTTCTTAGAACTAGTTTTCTATGACAAACTTAAACTACCACGGCTTCAGAAAACGCCTCTTTATGGAGAAGAAGCGGCGAAAGAAACTGCAAAAGTGTGCTATTGCATCTTTTAATATAAGTACGTACTCGTACTAATATTACAATATGAGTCAATTTACTGTGGAACTGGAGTTACATGACACCAAGCATGTTTATCATTTAAATAATCATTTACCTTGTAATAGTATTTTTTACAAAGATTTGCTTTAATTATGGATTTGAACTTTTATATAATATAAAAGATTATTAACGTCTTTTGGTATTTTGTTATAGAAGCGAATACAATTATCCATAAAAGAGTGAGACACACTTGCTTAAGCGATAGCGCTGTATAACCAATTCTTCCTTATTTCTAGTATTATAATTTCCTGTACTATTATTCTTTCCCAAAGCTAAATAGTTAAATAGCCAGAAATAATTGTTTTTGTTTAAGCTTATAATTCTTTTCCAAAAAAAATTTAAATATAATTCATTGGTGATACAATATTTTATAACATTTTATCGGGTCGTCAAAAATATTTTGATACATGACAAAAGAAAAATTCTCCAGCCTTTTCTCCATCTCCATCATTTAAAACTAAGCGGCACTATACACTGCAGTTTTAAACGAAAATGTCACATCCACTAACATCACCATAATGTACAATATAAATATTAAAAATAGAAACGTACGTAATATTTGAAATCCATTTTAATTATTGGCGAGAACACTCAATTTGTTTGACTAAGCTAACGGGCACCCGATGAATGAAACTGTTACAAATGTGTTACAGGCTAAAAATAAGCTCCCTGTGGTCCATAGTACGGAATTACTTAAAACCAACTTACATTGATAACGGCGTTTACAAAACATTGACACCAAAATAAGATAATGGACCGTTGTAAACAACAATTCATTAAGTATTGATTGTTATTGCTTCAACACTCACTTATTTAGATAAATATTATAACTCAACTCACAATAGACATTCTTTATTATTAAATGCAATATAAATTTAAATTTAACTCGCACTCATATCAACGGAAAGTGATCGCTCAGACACATTTTTCACTTAAGGAGCATTGTGAACGAATCATCGACAACTATGAACGTGTGACATATAGTTCATCTACACACAGTTCTTTAACCGTACTTTATCCGATGGCACAATCTTTATTCCGACCTCTACGTGGATCGCTCTTAAAAAAAACGCTCATATTTATATACAGTTATCAATCTTGTTGGTGTCTAAATTATTCATAAGTCAGTAATTACTTACTATTAGGAGAATAGCTTTAAATAACACTTTATACATGAAAAAGAGCAAATAAATATTCAAATAAATTAAAGTAACGTATCACTACTACGAAGGATGTTTTATTTTAATAGCAATAGTCACGCGATTGACTACAATCTCATCTGATGGTAAACCTAACCACGCTTGCCTGGATAATGCTTAATCTCTTTCATTTTCGTTTTATTTTGTCCGCTCTATGTGAACACTAAATGTAGTATGTGTGCAATCGAGCCATTATTGGTGGTTAAAAAAGTGGTTACACCATATTTTTTAACCTCGAATAACGTATAAATATGGTTATGACCTGGTACACTTTAGCTGCACATAGCAACAGGCGTTATCACCGCTAGCAGGCCACACTACGTGTGGACTAAAAATAAAAGGTCGCGGGTCATTGGTTAGTCGACAGTCGACAAATCAGATTCGTATGCCATCACTAACTTCTAAACGGAGTTAATAATAACAATCAGTTGCTATGCAGTTATATAGCGGGAGTTAATGTTTTTTTATAAATACGAACAAATATTTTATAAATGATACTATCGTTCATGTTAGTCTATTTTAGGTACGGCGACTAATTATAAACAGCATTAAGGGCGTAGTGGTTAGACTGCTACTCGAGGGTCGTGAGTTTAAGTTATGGCACGCGCGTTATTAGATTAGTTATCACTTGCTGTAAAGGTGATAGAAAACATCTCAAAGAAACCTGTGCACTTGGGGCCATCCATAACGGTTACTAAGGTGTATGAAGTCTACTGAAATACTTGGTCAACATAGCAGGCTATGAGTTTAAATCTTCTCATTCTGAGCACAGACCAATGTCCACGATGACCAACCAAGCTTTGGTCGGGTAATATAATGAATGATTACAAAATCCGACCCGATCGGGAGGTCCTGAATTCGATTCCTGGACCAGGCATTCCTAATTTTTTCTAAATTGAATTTTCTAGTATTAGCTCGAAGTCTGGGTATGTATGGCAATAGCCTCACCACCTATGCCATAGTGGGACGTAAACGTAGCTGATGAAACGTGGAAGTGTTTTACATTCCTCTGTCTATCTCTTCGGGGATTAGAGGCGTGATGTTAAGTTTGATGTTACGTATTACAAAACAAAAATGCATTTCTATTAAAATACCTTTCTACCATCTTGAACATTTATATTTTTAGCGTTCGATAACAATTCAATATAACGAACTCCTGCCATGCGGCATAATAAGGTACGAATTACAAACGCATTTTAATAATAATATGACAAGGATGAAATATGCTCTCTTATATCAAAACCCTGCATCCTGCAGACAATGACTAAGTATTACTCATTAGAGAATTGACCTAACCTTAATTTGTTGTTGTTCATCAGCCGGAGATAACGAAGACATCCCTAGCGGCGCCAGATAGCCACCAACGTCTCGTAAACAATTCGATGCGACTCGCGAGCGCGTGTTCGTCGCATATTAATAGATTATTGGACAATAATAACACATTGAAATGTTTTGATTCCTGAATATCATGACCCACATCTTGTAGGCGATGACGCCACGGTATCGGGCTGTCTCCAATTGCTCATTATATGTCTTATGCATTTATAATAAGCGTCAAAATCTCTTTCCGCGACCAACAGACCGTTGCATGTTTATTTCTACTCAAGGTATAACCAAGGCGATGTAAAGTACATATGTATTTTGTTTCTTATTGAAAAGGATACAAACGTATAAGGAAAACTCGTTTGTAACTGTTTAATTAATTGTGTATATGAATTATTGAAATTTTTATTTCAAGAATTCAGTAGAATATTTCTTCAAACTACATAAATTCATTACTTACGATTTGAAAGAAATCTCGATCAAATGATTTCGTTTTAGTTGATGAAAAATATTTCTTTGACATTTTCTGTGAAATTAAATTTATTTGAATTTCACATGCAGTAGATATTGCAGGCGGGTAGGTATCCTGTGGGCTGTGGCACTTAGTGATTAATGCGGAAACTTGCAGTCGTGCTCGATGTCGCCGACTATGTAGCGGAGAGTGAATTTGCTTAGGCATTGCTATAGAATAGAACGTTATATAATCGTTTAATATTACATTTTATTATACTTTTATATGTAGCTAGCCTGGAACTTTCATTTCTTAATAAAACATAATTTTCTTACGTTTACTATGATTTTAAAAATGGATTTAATAAACCATTAAATTTAATGCAATTTTGACAGTTTTAATTTAAGTAGGTACTATTAATTATTTTCAGGACAGTTTCCTATGTCAGAGATTAAAAGTAATGCCTAAGTTCGGGTTACGCTGTGACCGGTGGATGGCCAGCCCATAGCTGCTTTACTGGGATTCACTCCCGGCGCTGATATACCACGATGAGAAAATAGCGAAGAACACTTCATAACCCACAGAATTTAAGGAGACGCAGACTAAGACATGAAGCAAAAGATGAACAAAGATTATAGGGTAAGGTATATCAGGTGCACAGCCAGAATAACCTTATCACTAAACAACCTATTCAGTTGCCTCCTGGTATCCTAGTGTACTGACATGGGACCGAAACAGTACTCTTTCTCCATCCAGATACGAATAAACGTTGCTAAATTTATTTTACATTAGAAGTTATTTTAATGGGAAAGCACTAAAACTTCCCGAAATGGATAATTGAGATTTTTTCGATCAAATTCACTGCTCAGCAACGTCGTTACCGTCGTTGCCCACAAGCAATACATTTAACTAACAAGTTGTTACGAGTTGCCGAAATCGATTTATGGTTATTGGGTATCTGTGACCTTACAGATGAAATTTACGTCTGCGCCTAAAAAAATCTTCAATTATTTCCTTATTATAAAATTTATGTATGCCCATTAAATAAGCTTTTTTGTCTTTGCTTAAGGTGATAGAGCAATCCTAAAACAATTGGGAAGTTCAATATTAACTTTACGTTTAACGTCTCGAACTTAGCCGGGAGGGAGTTTTCAGAATGGGCTGGATATTTTAGAAAATGATTATTTATCACGTAAAAAAACGAATTAACGTGTATTTGGAATGTTATACCTAAATAAGAAAAATAAATATGAATGTTGTGAATAAATTTTTCTACACAAACAAATTTAGGAATTGTGCCTGTATATAGAATTACGTACTGAAATTGTTAGGTAATTAAAATATTGAAGAAATTGCCACTTGTGTTATTTGTAACTTTTCAGAATGACAATGAATATTGAATTTGAAGTATATTCTCTTATAATTGCTAGCTTAATGGCAGAATTTCGTATTTCGAAAGCGCCACACTTGTAAGCAAAGACGATTGGAGACCTGAAGCTTCCACCGAATATTCTAATGGAGTTCAAACGGATCAAATATCAAACCCTTTGAATAAATTTTAATAGCTATTATAACATCCAAATGTATTTTGGACTGCCTCGTTGGTCGAGTGGTTGCAGGCGCGACTGCTAATCGACAGGAGAAGGGTTCAAATCCCAGGTCAAGAACTAATGGTTTTTTCTAACTTAGATTCGTTAACTTAACTTAGTTCCTCGATGTCTGAGTATGTGTCCGACCTACGGCAATACTCACCCCCAATGTCCTATTGGAACGTAAACATAACTGGGGAATCATGAGAGTGTACTACACTTCTCTGATTACCCCTTCAGATATTATAGGCGTGATGTGACGATTATTAAGTTTGCAACTGCAATTTTTGACAAGTATTTTCTAATCATAATATTTGCAATCGAGTGTTTAACATACGAGTACGCCTCCGAAACATGAAAAAGTTTGTAAAAGTTCTTGCTTAGCGGTAAACTATATGAAGACTGATCGCGTCTAGCACAGGCTACCTATGTATGTATAAATTGTTTGCAACCGCGTAGGAGCTTTGAACGATAACAACAAAATAATTTACATGAATAAATATAAGGAAAACGTATACGACGATACTAGAAGTGAGTTTTACTATTGAAAAGGTGGCAAGCCCCGTTGACGAAAGTCACCCCACAGAATTAGTAATTATAAACTAAGTTATACCGCCTAAGTGACTAATAGAAAAAATGTTGAAAAATCATTGTGTGAAGTATGAAAATCACTATTTTTTGTGAGTTTGTGTGAGTTGTAAGGTGGTATTGGATTTATATATTATATAGTTTTCAAAGGATATAACTAATAATCAAAGAATAGAACATTAACATGCTAATTTCTCATTAACGATAAAAATTCGTATAAACATAGGTTTTTATAGTAAAAACCCGTGCTTTTTTGAGATGTAAGCATATTGAAATACGTATAATTTGGAATTCGAGTCTAATTTCCGCCTTCTCATCAAGTTCGGAATTAAAATTCATCCAGCGTAATGATCTCATACATTTGCATAATATTTAAATAAGATAATCTGGATCATATGCGTTTACTTAGTCATATAAGCGAAATATTTAAGCCTTGCTCACTACATTCCAACGTGCGTTCATGATTTTCGAATTAGTTTAATATATACCTGAACTGTTTATCATTATCTCTATTACAAAATGATTGATTGTTACTTAACCAAAAAAAAAATAATTAGTAGAACCTATATAGATATGAGCGCATGGTTTTATATATCACCAGAATATCGTGTCGAAAATGGCCCTAATATTTTTAAAAAAGCAGTCTACCTGAAGTAACTTACGGGAGCGAGTGTCATAATAATAAAATAAACTTTTCCATAATCGCGTTTGATAGCATTGTACATGCACGATGCGTAGATACCTCCCAGATCTAGAGCTGTTTGATTGCTGCTAACAAAACCTTCACAATTTAAATTGCACGTCACGTTTCTGGCCAAATGAGAGAAAATCTAATCTTTTTTTTCGGCTCTCTGAAGTGATTGGGGACCGAGTACAAAATATCTCTTAGACGGCCGCTTATTCAATGACATTTGGCTTTAGCTGGAACTTTAACAAAGTTGGATAAGAGCTAGTTAGCATAATTAGTGTAACATACTTTTGTCACCATTCACGTATATGTAACGAAGAAATGGACGATAGACATTATTGATACATAGTTTTCACGTACTGGCAATCAGGATGCATTATGACAAACGGTTAGAGAATCTATGTATGACTCATCATCACCTACAGTCCTATCTGTTTAAGTACCGATGCATGACTGCCCTTGAAGACTATACCAGAAAAGTACAAACGTAACAGAAGTGTTGTGTACCATCAGAATATTTGAAGTAGTTGTGTTTTTGAAGTCGCACTTTGAACAGTGATTAATACCACCTACGGCTGAGTCGAAAGTTTTAGAAAAGAAGTAATAATAAATGCCAAACTTATCACGGGATTCTAACACTTGGGACAAATAAATACAGACATTTTATTTTCTTTTCCCACAACTAAATGATGTAACTGGAAACTTTATAAGGAAAACCCTTCTCATTCTGAGATACCCGTGTCCAATAGATACACGACGCTTGGATTGAAGACGAACCATCTTATCAATATTGCTTACTGTTTAAAAGTTGAGGTGGATAAAAACCGCCTTTGTCTTGTCATCGTCACCTTTGTACTCCTCCTACTCCAAACTCTTCTGCATCGGATATAGAAACGAGCGAGACTACCGTGGGACCGAAATGGGTGAACTAACATTTATGGTCATCTCTAAAAGGTTGCGTTTCTTTCAGTGAGGATGTTCAGACGAATAACGTATATAAGGCAATGGTCCGTAATAACCATAAGTACATGCAGTCGCTGCATGTACTTATGGTTGGTACTTATGGTATGCATGTCGTTGGTCGTGTTGGTTGCAGGTGCGACTGCCGAACGGGAGGTCCCGGGTTCGATCCCCGGGTCGAACACAACAAAATTTTCTAATTTAGATTTTCTAGTAGTGGTTCGGAGTTTGGATATGTGCCCGATGCATGGCGATAGGCTCAC
>DWTO01004162.1:0-11806 GCA_018244755.1 Jemadia pseudognetus
CCGGGCACAAATTCAGACTCCGAGACACTACTAGAAAATCTAAATTAGAAAAATTCTATAGTGCCCGACCCGGGAATTGCACCCAGGACCTCCTGATCGTCAGTCGCACTTACAACCAACACGACCAATGAGGCAGTCAATTACCATCACTTTGTAAAATGCATACATTAAATTTTAAAAAATCCATCACGAGCTCCGACTAAATTAATGAAATAACAGCAATATATACCTTCCGCGAATACATACCTTGCACAATGCTCTACTTCCAACGCTGGTATCGCCTATAAACAATCACAAAACCTAAACAAACCTTACAACGTGATATTCTATTTAATTTCTTTTGTACTTAGACTTACAATTAGTAGTATAATCTGATGATATAACTGTTATTCATATCCGGACCAAGTCGTATTTAAAGTTAGGTAGGTACACAAATCTATTTCAAGTAAAATTAAATGAATTGAGAATCTTATATGAAACAAATTAACGAAAAATCTATACGTATTTCATTACAAAATATCGTTATAACATTCACGCCTGTAATCCCCAAAGAGATATTCAGAGGAATGTATTACACTCCTAGGTCCCACCAGTTATAGTTATTTAATAATCTGCAGAATATGAAATTACAGATGCATATAGGTGTTAATAAATAAAAATATATGCCTTGGTGTTGATAAATAAAAACATAAGCCTGCATGAACGCCATCAGCAACTCGTTACTGTTAACAGCTCGTTTGCTAGGCATCAACAGCATCATCAACATCACCAGCTTGTTTCTGTCCACTGTTGGACACAGGCCTCTCCAATACCACGTCACTAAGATCAAAAATATATGGATATATTTTTAGCATCACATCATTATAAGTGATACCGCCTAAGCATCCTCCACGCTGTCCCAGTGCCGCAGAAGAGTCACAACGTCCATATGGACGTTGTGACACTTCACACACTGACATATGTCACTCAGCAGTGACAGCTCACTCATGTCAATGTGACGTTTATTTAGACATACAAATTATCCTTTTCTTCTTAAAATATGTTAGTATGTATAATTATATGTGTTTTAATTAGACGTCATCAAATACAAACCAGGAGCAGTTAAATTTTTACAACTAAACAATTTTATGGAAAAGTATTATTCGGTAATTTTAATCTTTTACAAAACTACATAGTTTCAGTACTTCATGAACAGTAAGCGTGAAAAAGATTGTTTTGTTTTAAAATGTAACACAATGACTAATGTTAGACACTTCGTTAAAAGACATCCATAACTTATACAACAGGTTTTTAGCTATGCTATTATAATACACATAATTTAACAAGGTTTTAAAAATAAAATTATTTAATGTTCGCAAGTCTGCATTTTCGGTAATAACACAAAAAGCCATTCTGAAAATATGTTTGCCATATTCTTGGTTAAATTTGAAAATGGAACATTTGTATTTCATCTAATGAAAACATTATCACATATGTATTCATATTGAATGGGTACTCGTCTTTACAATATCAATGATAAATTATGTACTATAAATACGAAATCAATAAATCACGTTATCGTAAACATGTATATACGTGAAATTTACATTACATAATGCACTGAACCATAGCAAGATATGCTGCAGTTCGCATCAAATACTTACAAGCGACAGCATACATATAAATTTTATGAAACAAAATTCCTCTATCCACATATTTTTTGTGTAAGAATTCAAAAGGTCTGTCATAGAAATATAGATATAAAATCTTTATTCCCTTAAATACTATGGAACAAATAGACAACATAATAATATTTCACAAACATCAATAATATTTGAACAGTGAAACCAAACAAAAAAGTAAACATCTAGAATACAATAATAATTACTTTATTATTAATACATTATCTATACAGATAAATAAAATTGGAGTGTCTGTTTGTAATATTAAAATAATCCCTTTTTACTAAATGCGTGTGTATACACGATACATATACCTAAATAACATTTTTTATAATTTTTGTCTGTCTATCTGTCTGTCTATCTATTTGTTCCGGCTAATCTCTTGAACGACTGGATCGATTTTGACGGGACTTTCACTGGCAGATAGCTGACATAATAAGTCTCGGGTACAGTTAGTTATAATTGTACACGTAACAGATTAACAAATACATAAGGATTACGTAAATCACAAAAAATATTGTCGAGTCAATGCATTCATCTCGTGTTACATTCTGTGTAGGTAATACTACGTACTACTGTGTAATACTATGTATTCACATTCTGTGTAATATATTACATACTGTGTTATACTGCATAAAACACATAAACACACACACACACACTATTTCATTATTGTTTCATAAAATGTTCGAGATATTTATAACTGAAAAAAAATTACAAACGGAAACTAAAATAATACTAACCAGTGTTCATAAAATACAAAAATGACGTGATATAATTTGACTTTTTAATTCTCCATTACAGAATAGGAGGCATATTGACTTTAAACGGATATGAAATAAAAGACGAACGGCTCCAGGTTACTGCTCGGAAGTTGTAACATTATAGCATTATTAACTTATAGATTGTTACCTGCAAACGAATTTGACCCTGATTCAGCCCTGAACCGGTAGAACGATGTATTCTACTGTTAAATTCTACTACTATTAAAGCTACTAAACATGTGTTATGGGTAGATATGGACGTGTAAGCGCTTTTAAAGTTTTTCTGCTTTTGTATTTAGTAAACAGCTTTTGGGTTGATTCGTGGTTTGATTGGTTGTAATGACGAATCAATAAATAAAATAAAGTTAGTTTAGGCTTCTTTTACTCTAAGATTATAAAATGAAACTTAGTTTACTCCAAGTTTATTAAAATATAAGCTTCGTTGCTTAAACTTGTGTAAACTAAACTTAGGTTTAGTTTACACAAGTTTTTTTTTCGAGGTGAGGTCTACGGTCGACGTAAGTAATGGTCGCTTACGATACCTAATCGTTTAAAATGTTAGCCAGTAGGTATCCGCTGCGCTAAATGATGTCATTATACGTCGGTGTGGTAATAATATTTCACCTCTCATATACAAATACTATAAATATATGCGGAAATATATAAATTTATTCAATAGTTCAGTGTATAAGCTCTATGTTATCTTACTCTTCATTGTAATTAAGCAATGTAGAGTACGGTTTTTAAAAAATGTTTATACATTGTGGTCCGAGGTTTTTAAACCACATGAAGATATATTTTACTGTTGTACAAAATGAGTTAATATTGTTAGTTAAAGCTAATAGTGAAATAGAAAAGATTTCAACATGTTTGTTTAGTTGTACTTCAAAGTAACATAATACCTACTAACGTAACATCACGTCTGTAATCCCCGAAGAGGTAGGCAGCGGGGTGCAGTACACTCCCACGTTTCACCAGTTAACATAGTATGAATCTAAAATAAAAAATATCTTAATTACTGCTAATTGTCACTTTTTTACGACAATCAAATGGCTATCTGTACGTCAAAACGAACGAAATGACGTATAATAAAGGACAAGCGACCTTTATAACAAATTGAACCTTAAATGACAATGAATATAAATCTGGATGCAATTATCAGTTGTAAATGTTTACAACCACTATAGTAAATCAAAGTAACAAAACCTCCATGACACCGTGTCACGACCAATCTCCAGCCGAGCGTGTCCAAGCAATGCCACCAATTAACATAGCCAACTCGTTAACTCATAACTAGTGCGTTTTCAGTACGTCTCTATTGTTAAGCGTAGATACAATACAGTGGTGTGAATTATCGTACTCTTACACTAGTTACATTATTGTTTTTACACCTACCTATCATCGAGTGTGAATATGCGGTAGCGGGGCAGGTTCTATTTGTTTTCCGATAAAACCGGTAAGTGTCAACAATAAATCATCGCTGTGTTCATTCATTACGCGCTGTCAACGGCGGGAACTGGCTGGGATTTGCGCGTCAAAACGAGGAGTTGCAATAGACAGAGTAAATCCTTAAATCTTAATAGCTTAGCGCGTGTGGTGTTGGTCGTCTTGACCTTCACAGGAGGCGATAAGACTACAACGCCGCTATCTCCTCCCGCGTATCTCGCAACATGGCTACGACGATTGATCGTGCGCCTAATTTTATCGCCGCCTATTTGATAATGATATTAAAATATGCTTACACACTCACACGCTGACAGGTGGGGATTACCATTCGTACTCGGGTGGTATTCACTTGTATGTTTACATGTGTTCTGGCAGGATACATTGTTAAATTTGCTGCAGTATTTGCATGTATAAAAGTTATTAAATATACAGGTACTGTCAATATATATTTATGTATACGCAATTATGTAGTTTACATCTGTTCAGTTACCATGCTACGGGCTGTGCATAATTTGAAATCAAATGTCCGTTTGTTGAAATGTCACGCGATATTTGTGGATTATTTGACAGTTTTAGGTTACTATTCTTCCTGTGTATTATGTTTATGAATGAATTTACTTACAATAAATAACACAATGTTACAAATAATTTTCGTTATTATTAACTACACAACCAAAACAAATATAAGGAAGTATGTAGGTATAGGTATCATATCTTAAATGTGTAATTACCAGTTTTCTTCTACTCTATAATAGGTATAAATCTAGCGCGAGAAATTGTTTATAAATGCTCGTGTATTAAAATTTAATGTTCTTCAACAAAAATAGGTATGTGACAATTTTAATAAATGTAAATTTGGCAAAAGAAATTCGTCAGGACTATAGCTGGTGGAAACCCATTCTCTCTGCCTATGACTACGGGAAATTAAGGTAATTCATAATTATTGTAACACAAAATTATAAGTATTTTTTTTATATGTTTTTTACATAATATAGTTAAGGTATTATTCAATCACGCAGTTACAAGTACGTCTGATACAAACTGGTTTCTTCGTAGGCATAAAACACTATACTTATTAATTTAAAAGTGAAGCACAAATGTTAATTAGATAACAGTTTGTAGTTTTTTATCATTTGACAACTGATGGGCGGCAATAACGGTAATATTGCAATGCATAATTAGAATAATTAAATGTCACTGGCAATAAATTGGCAAATTGTCTAACACAATATACAATCTACTTCGGGATTATTTTACGCTAAGTTCACATGGACCGCGCACATGTACGCGCGGCAGTCTGGTATATGTGTGATGTTGTATAATATATGTAGGTATGTGATGTCGCGCTCATGTGAATTTAGCGTTAATCTACTTTCTCGTCAGTAACAAACCCATGACCGCCGGATCGAAATAAAATATTTCAATCTATTCTGAATATATATTAAATTATTCATAAATGATGATTTTTATGATGTAAGTAGGTACAATGATAATTTACAATGAACGATAATGTTTCTTTTTTCTGAATTAAAGCTGACTACTGCAGAATTACAAATATAATGACCCACCCCTCTCTGTTGCAAAAGGTAATTTGTAGGTAACGAATCTAACAGTTTTTATATACTTAATCGGGAACAATCCGTAACATTACGCTTGTAATCCCCGAAGAGGTAGGCAAAGGAATGTAGAACACTCTCACGTTCCACCAGTTACTCGTAAGTTTACGTCCCACCATGGAATAGGTGATGGTGGAACAATAATAAATTATGAATACATACCTATTTGTTGTACTCAACACGGTACGTAAGGCAAGTCTTTAACGAAAGTAATGTTATCCGTAACAATAAAAATGACGTGGACATCGCAATAAATTGTTCAAACTCCATTAATCCACCCTTTTGTTGACGTCGGCCAGCTGTTGTGCGTAAGCCTTTGAGCTCTCTGTCCTCATTGTAATGAAGCGTCTTGTAGGTCATCCATCTTGAATCCAAACATTACTAGTTAATTATCCAAGTAGTGTAAGTAAAGCAGGTGTCGCAATTATGATGGAATGTTACGTATAGAGATTCTATTTTTAATAAGATAAAAGCTGTACGTAAATTTGTATCCGCTCTAACGGTACATAATCAATCTAAACATGAGATAAATGATTGACAGTAATAACTGATTGCAATAAAAAAGACCGACTCGAACTGTTTATTCTTTTAACAAGCTCTCATAAAAACAAAATAGATAGGAACCATTTTTTTAGCGTTTAGCGACAGCGTTTAGCGACAGAACGTATAAATAATTAGGCTATTTGACATGTTTACTAAACACTAAAATAAATAATAAAATAATAAAACGAATAAATGAAACATTTGTCATATTAGCTTATAAATAAATTCAAGTGGGAACTTCTAGAATAATTGTCATCAAAATAACGCATAGTGTACCTACATGATTATTTCGTAGAATCAATAAAACTGAAATCCGTGTGCAATTGTACAACAGTCAGAACGCCTACAACGAAACATCACAATGTTTACAGCGCTCGCCTCATACACTTATCCCAATGCAAACGATAGTGACACATTTAATCTGACATATTTTTTACAAACATTTACATTTTAATTCAAGTGGCAGATTGTACGAAGTATTTTCTTCCTTCGTTCGCACATAGATATTCTCGTAAAACAGTGTATAATATTGTACATACTTATAAAGTGAAAGGGAATAAAACTTAAGCCCACATAAATATCCTTGTTACAATGAAGGTGTCTATAAAGTTTAGACAGACGGCAAACTAATGTAAATAAAGGTTTGCCTCACTTACATAAATTCCTAGTAGTTTATCAAGGACAGTGTAAGTCTTTCAATGTGTTTATTCGTATCGAAATTAAAGACTAAACGGCTTTATCCGTGTGAGCGTGAGTGCTTCGAGATCCGGTACATTCATAGTTCTCGTGAACCTAATGATATATTCATAATTTCGTATAAGATATACGTGACGGGAATGCAAAGCAGTAATTAAATGGAAAAGGAGCATGTATTTCTGGTCGCGACGATACTATACCACTAGGCACCCGGTTTAATCACAAAATGCTTGAGTATCAGTAGTAGGTAATATTGACAAGTGACTAGCTTTTTGCTCAACGAAGCGTGAACATTTGTAATTTATGAAAATTTTATACAATGAAACATTTCTCTAAGGTTATCTTTTCACTGGAAAGTGACCTCACTTATCCTATTGCACGATTAAATTATGTTCCCGTGTAAACCACGAATGTTTTTTCGGAATACATAATATCTCATCAAGTTTCGTACCTTTCCGAGATCCTTGTTTATGAGAATTAAAAGTTTTTAATAATTATTTTTAGCATTTATAAATATTAACAAAACGTTGAATAATATAATACAATTTCTTGGTTATAGTTTATAGATATCAATAAAGTCCACGTTCACTAAACACCCGTTTATGTTCCACAGACCTCCAGACGAAGACACCGCCTCGCACGAGAGTGACTGCGATGAGGAAGAAGAGGATGCGGAGACCGTTCACCTGAAACCCCGAAGGCCCTTTTGGGCTAACAAGATCCAGTTTGTCCTAGCTTGCGTTGGTTACTCGGTCGGCCTCGGTAATGTGTGGCGTTTCCCTTACCTGTGCTACAAGAGCGGGGGAGGTAAGATATGCGCCATAAGATATCGTGTTTTGTTTAAAAATCGCCCACATATATAGTGTCACATTCTATAAACTAGAGTGTCATCTAGATACATACGTCTATTCGTCGAGCTCCGAAATTACAATTGTATAGACGTGATTCTTAGAATCGTGATAAATAAATTTGCTATGATTAGCTGAAATTTCAATCTCAATATAATTTCTGCACGAATCTCGCTGTTGTCGTCTAATGCTAAATACTTAAAATACCTGTACTGTATTGGTCGGCGACAAATATGACGACCACAGCGTCGTGCCTGACGCGGCATTGTCGCGTTTGGTAAAGGAGTCTATTATAATTTTGTTATCATAATAATTATATTAGGAAATTGCGTCAAATGTTTTTATATCGTATATTATGTTATCATAATAATTATGTTAGGAAATTGCCGAATGCTGCATCAAAATAATATTTTTAATAAAGCGCGACGTCAATATTTATTGGCATTCAAGAACAGTAGGTACCTACTACAAATGATCTAAGAGAAATACTTATCAAAATATAGAATAGATTTTACGTCTTTCGTAATGGGTTCTTGTGATGGCCTCGTTGGTCGAGTGGTTGAAAGACCTCTAGGACCTCTCGGAGATCATAGGCATTACGTTTACATTGTTACGTTCTTAATGGCTTATAATGCAATAAAGATTTTATAATACAGATTTCACTCATCAACTCTCTCGCAGTAGATGAATACTTAATTGATAAGTATAAAATAACATATCCTTATGCGGCCAAACGCCTCCTTATGTTATTACAAGTAGGTGATAATGAATAATGAAAATAAAATATACTTACGTTAGCACAATATCGCGGTACGTACTGTTTGTGTCGCCGGCCGCTAAGTGGCGCTGCTTGTCGCGGAGGCGCCAAGTCGTAGAACCAACATTGTACAAGCCGGTGTGAATTACAGCTGATACCTTCAGTAAACTGATTCCTCACGCATATCGGCTTCCTACACGTACTTGCGTATTCAATTACTTAGTCGTAATTGTTATTTAATATATTTTCTACAATGTGAACGATTTGTAAGTTTTTATATAGATTTGTACCTATTTGTTACGATTTTCAATAATTTCCTCGTATTTTATGACTCATTACTGTATCCAAGTACACACCCAAAATTTGATAGGTAGGTAGGGCCATGCTTAAAATATCCACCGATAACATTTCCTACACCGAATAGGCTTACATTTTTCAAATTATTTTATTGCTTCATTCTAAGAATCTGACCATCGCATTTTTGTAGTATTGAATCATTTATAAGATATATTACTAAGCAATAAAATCGAACAATAAACAAATATTAAATTTTACATACTATATTCATATCAATTGTTAACAAAGAACATAAATGATTAGATTAAAAAATGCCGATATCGTTACTTTACTTTCAGGCAAATGTCGTTCAAATATATTAAATCCTATCGCCTTTTCATTAATACAATAAGAAATGTTACTATTATATATGCAAGTCGCGCCCTCCGCAACGTAGGCAGAGCAGTGAATGCCAAACACCACCGCCAAACTGACGTAGGTACCTACCGACGTCTTCTATATATTCATCACTATTCACACATGTACCTTGTGTTTCGACGATTTCGGTGTAACAATAAAACACCCAGTAACTAGTCATATTCGTAACAATTCAAAAACATGGCAAATCTTATATTCCACGGCGCATTGATACTTGCCTAAAAGACACAGACAAATACACTTAGAGATGTCTTGGGTTAATTAGTGTTCCTGTAGGTCAATATAGTTTCAAGGGTAACGTTTGTGTCATGTTGAACGTCTGACAATACGATGTATTAAATGCTAAAAAGCACTTAAACACTAGTGAACGATGGCAGAACAAATTGACTTTTGAAAAAAGAAGGAACTTAACATGAAGATTATTGAACTTTATGTAAACAATGTAAAACGTAGTTGAGACACTTTTTATTGGAATTACGCTGAAATTGTATGTTTTTTCAGGTGCTTTTCTAATTCCCTACTTCATAATTCTTTTCGTATGCGGCGTGCCGATGCTCTTCATGGAGCTGGCGGTGGGTCAGTACACAGCCCACGGACCAATAGGTGCACTCTCTCAAATATGCCCCCTATTTAAAGGTAATTTTATATGTGTATACACATACACACCTTCAATCATTTCCATCCTTACATCAGATTAATTTACGTAATGCTCTTACATTCAGTTTCATTAACCGACTTCATTTTTGAACACAATATTTGTATGTCGGTATTCGTTTAAATATATTGATTTGAATAATTTCTTGCCATGCCGATATAATAAATATTAAAACAAAATTTAATACCTCGTTGGTAGTGTCGGTTGCAAGCGCGACTGCGGTTTCTTGCGGGGAGGTCCTGAGTTCAAATCTCGAATAGAGCACTATTGGATTTTTCTAATTTAGATTTTCTAGTTATCGCTCGGAGCCCGGAAATGTGCCGGTGTATGTCAATAGGTTCAACACTTATTCCATAGTGGGACGTAAACGTAACTGGTGAAACGTGGGAGTGTACTACACTCCTCTACGTACTTCTCCGGGGATAACAGTCGTGATGTTACGTTACAATAAAATGTGCTCAGATTAATGTGTGTTTTTTAAATATACACGAGCCAATTAATGTTTATACGACATTTGCAGGTGCTGGACTGGCGAGCGTGGTGATCTCTTTTTTAATGTCCACGTACTACGCTGTTATAATAGCCTGGGCGATATATTATTTTTTTACGTCCTTCAAATCGGAAGTGCCGTGGGCGAGCTGCGCGAACCGCTGGAACACGCCCCAGTGCTGGGTCCCAAATCACAATATCACAAGGCCTAATGGATCTCAGACACCCACCGAACAGTTTTTCGAGTAAGTCCCATTTTACGTAGCTGTCATTTGTCTGCCTCCTAGCATTGTTATTAACCGACTTCAAAAAAGGAGGAGGTATTCAATTCGTCTGTATTTTTTTTCTAATAATGCAAAAATGATGAGCCAATCTATGTTAATAAAAAAAAATCTCAATGATTCTTTTCTAATAAGTAAAACGAGTGTTTATTTACTAATGAAGATTTGCTTTTAAATTTGTATTTAATAAATATTTTTCCTCCATTCTGATCTCTAAAATAACTACGATGTATAAAAATAAGTACTTAACTTATTAAGTGATTTACTTTTATCCACTACCTTTTGGAAACTAAATTCGTAAAATTTTGGTAAGGACAATAATTAAAAAGCAGTAGGTACATATGAAAAACTTGTACTTTTTAAATTCCTGATTTTTACCTGTTATTATTTTTCAAACAAAACACTCGGCGCAATGTTGCAATTGATATTGTTAATTTATTTTATTATTCGCTCTAATATGTACAATGCTCATATAACACAGATCCGATCCACATAAGCTACACCTACATATGTACCTAAATACATCACTGGGAGAGACATATTTGAACACAAATGTCATTTACTAAAATAGTAAAGCATCTGTTTTTGAGAACACACAATAATATTGTCTAGTAGATTCGTATAATAGAGAATACATTTTTTTATAAACTAACATGTATCGTTTATCATGTTTTTCCAGGAAAAAGGTCTTGAGCATGAGCGCCGGTATAGAATTCCCTGGTGGCATGCGGTGGGAGTTGGCTGCTTGCTTAGTTTGCGCTTGGGTGTTAGTGTACTTTGCTCTGTGGAAAAGTATAAAATCGTCAGCAAAAGTTCGCTACATCACCACGACACTTCCCTTCTTACTAATTATTGTCTTCCTCGGCCGATCCCTGACACTCGACGGCGCGGACGGCGGTTTAAGATTCTTTTTCAAGCCCGAATGGGAACTCCTCAAACAATCGAGGCCGTGGGTGAACGCCGCATCGCAAATATTCAACTCCATCGGTATAGCTTTCGGCTCGATGATCATGTTCGCGTCGTACAACCGATTCGACAACAATTTTCTTCACGACACCTTAGCCGTGTCGCTGATAAACGCGGTAACGAGTCTCATCGTAGGGATATTCACGTTCGCGACCATCGGTAACATCGCCTTCGAGCAAAATACGTCGGTGAAGGATGTCATCGCGGACAGTGAGTATCCCGAACAAAATTTAGTTTCAATTGACCACAATGAACTTTGCTCTTCGTCTAAATAATCTGTTTACATGCCTCGTCTATCTCAATTACGTTTATGATATCGTAAAAATTGTTTACGCTTTGATGTTTAATATTTTTTTAATTACACCACCGT
>DWTO01004163.1:0-11805 GCA_018244755.1 Jemadia pseudognetus
GATATCTTTAGAGTGTGTATTATAGAATATCTAGTCACGTAAATCCATTTTGGAAATACATATATGCATTATTATGTATGTGTGTCAAGTAATTTGCCACATATGACTCACTGAATACCTAGTATGTACACAAAACGATCCACGAAACATATTTTATTATGGGACATAGTCTTATCGCCGCACTTCGGTCTCGTGACCGATGATTGAACGAGACATTTGAATCGGTCATGTTGGTGATCGGTCATGAACGAACCGGAACATGCAAAATGAACGACCGACACAGGACTATGTTGAAACATGGTAAAGTACTGCACTCTTCTCCCAACATCTTTGAGGATCACAGGAGTGATGTTACGTTTTTTAAATAGAAAGTTGAAATATATTCAGGTATTTTGAATTTGGGCCTTTCTGAACATTATCCTATGGACAGACATTTCAATTTACAAGGTAGGTACAGGGCAATATTATAAACCCGAGCCTCGTTGAGGAACTAGTAAAACTAACATTCAGCCAATTGGTCTATTGTCCTTGGCAACAATAATTGAACATAAATTCCATTGTAGAGTAACAAAATAGTTCACATCAAATAAGGCTTCTAAGGTGACAATTGAGATAAATACTTAAATATTGAAAGGCATCAGTATTATATGAGAAAAAAATGGAGCAATACCTGATTCAGGTCGCCGCTGAATCGCTAAGTCATATTTGCTAACACACGAGCAGTGCACCTGTGCATACCCGACTCAAGGACGACAGACCTCTATCTCAATTTAGCAACATGTCATATTCAGGTTGATTTCACAGTTTGAATTATCAAACTGAATTTAATTTAGTTCCACGATGGCGACAACTAATCTTTGAAATCCGTTCATTTCATTTTAAAAAACTGTCATCGAATTTTGAATAATTGATTGACATCCCAGTTTTATCAATAAACCTAATTTACAACAATGTCAAAACGGAATGCACACTATCGAAGTAGTTACTTTTGCCTCTTTATTTGCCATTTGCTGTTAATTTTTTTTATATTATAGGGTGTTAAAGAGACACAGCGATACAGATAACCACCAAAACAACGCTGATCTTGAATAATTCAATGTTATTTGTGATCATCAACCGTTTTATCGGTCCACTTGGACACAGGTCTCTTCTCTGGTTCAAATCAAGGCCACAGTCCTCATAACGATATTGAAGAAAAATTATATTATAAGCAGCAATAACAGAACAGGAATAAAGACAAAAATCATTACAAAATTCATTTAGAAAAACAAAAATAATAATTATATAAACAATGCCTAACCGTCTACATGTCGGATTAACCGTTTGTTATCTGTTCGAAATAACAAAGCGTTTGAATATGCAAACGAGAAGAGTTCTAAATCAAAAATTACATCCATAAATTTCCAAATTGAGGTTGCGAAAATTTATGGTTCCGCGAGTCAAGGATTTTTCGGGATTATCTCGTATGAGCAATATAAAAGCAATTGTGACAGAACTTCACTGATCGATGTGTTACTTCTCATTACTGCCAGTAGCACCACTTAAATTATCTGTGGACATTCCAAAAACATGTAGAAATCGCCAATTATCACCCGGGGCAGCTAAAGTTACCAGAGATTTATCTCTAGCCTGATACACAACAATGCATTCACCGATGGCGAGTAAAAAACACAAAAAATGCACCGTTGGAATACCTACAAAGAACCCAGGAAAAGGAATCCTTGACCTTCTCATATACAATTTGGTTATTCTTAATGTAAGCCACCTTTGTATTAAAATTAAAGTATATGTAACCAAATACACTTAGGAACAGTATGTTTAAATGAACAGTAGCGAACAGTAGCACGCACCCTGGTTTCAGACCCAATGAGCCATTTAGAGCTCATTACAGAGCGCGACGACTCCGCGAGGCCTGTTATTATCATGATACAGCGTGCGGAGTGATTTAAATGTAATTTGGCCCACGGTTCAAGCCAAATTGTTACGTGAAACCGCCAGGTTATTTTACAGTTTAATTTCATTGCTATTCATTTATAATGCTCTATTTGTCTTTGTGGTGGTACGTACTCAGAAAAATGATCGTGGCATCGTGATGATGTTGACTGTAAGATCGATTTGTCCTATGTATTTGTACCGCCATTCTTATGATGTGTTTCTACCCCCATATTTCGTCAACTGTAATCCGAACTTCCGTATTACACATTTACAACCACAATCACCAGTACATTGCCAGTAAAATTAATATAGAATACAGACATTTCTGTGAGCTAGTTAACAGTTGAAAAATATTAAGAATTCTAAATAGTAAAAATACTACTTCACCATGATGTTCCAGAACGTATTAGTGATAGTACTCACATATAAGGAAGGTTTAGTCATTACCGCCTAACTCATGTTGGTATTTAGAACAAATGATTCGTTAAATTCCCTTGTTGATTAATTAATAATTAGGCAATTACTCGTATATATTCGTACATATGTATTCACAGAGTCAAAACGCGTAGGTCAGGTTTTAAACGTGTTTTGAAGGCGCATTGCGTAAATTGAGAGCCCTCTGGCTTCAACGGTGATGAGCTTTTACGACCTAATTACCGGGCGCACGACTCCGCTGGGTCTATAATTCTAACTTTATCACCTAATATTACACGAATTTACGATTTTCCCGCAACGGGACGGTGATTTGTCGCGCAGTACTAATGACAATACCGTGATATACGATGTGAGGTGAATTTAAAGTCATAAACGTGATAAGTATCATTAGCTGATTAGCAAATTAAATGTTTAATGTAATTTATGGGTGCCGCGCTAAAATCTTCTATTACGGAGTTTCTTGTAAGCTTTGTATTTTGTGTTTCGACACCACAATGGTTATTTCAAATAAACGGAAACGTGTTCTGACGTAAAACATTATATACTACAACACATTGTACAACGCATGTATGCTACTTTATACATCTGATAAATAATTTACTTCAGAAATACTAGTAGCTTAATAATATGATTAATTTAAATAAACGTAAATAATAGAATAAAAATGGTATTAAAAACCCTTTACATTGCAAACATTGAATTTAAACCATGTCACCACACTTCGTACAGACGGTAGTGCGCGTCCAACTCTAATGAGCCAATGTGAGCTAATTACTAAGCGATACTCAACCGGGCTTAAAATGCGGTTGGGGCTCATTTGAGTAATTTCGTGCGAAGCAACTTTATTATAAGTACTGGTCTTGATTATATATTTATGTACGTTTTTAACAATGAATTGAACCTGTAGTGCTTGGCAATGTTATAATATTAAGAAAATATTGTCACTCAAATGCTAAGTAAATTATAAATATTTCAGTAGCTGCACCATAATTCTCGTAGAATATTTGAAACCAATTGAATTAGCACTTCTGGTATATGAAACTGTCAGCATAATAAAGGTATCAGAAATTATACTGTTTGGAAAAGAACCTAATCACCTAAAAATGAATTTATGTTTCTTGTTAACTTCTATGAAAACTCTCAATTTTTTAAAGTGAATTCAACCTATTTACTTTTAATCTTTCAACGTAACTTTTCTTTTGGTTAATTATTAACAAGCACCCCGTGTTTTTATTGGGTAATTAAAACACAACGCTACAGGTGTTCACACATTCAGTTTTAACTGTGCAATAAATTTTACAAAGTACGTTATAAACATTTCCAAACGAACCATTTTCGATGATAAAGAGCGTTAGTAGACAAATTCTGTTGCGCCGCATAAATATGCATGCATGCAAATAATGCGTAAGTTTGGCCAACACTTTGCAGGCATGGCATGGAGTTATATTGTCATGCGCACCCCAGAACTCCCGAAGATAAGCTTTTATTGCTTTTACTAGCTTATTTATTCTAAGAAAGTTCCGCGCGCATTTATTAAAATAGCGATAAAGGTCTATTTATTGTCTCTTCGCTTGGTCGCGAACACGCGAACAGCGAAATGTTGGCTCAGTCGGCTTACTCTTTGACTTTCCTTTTTTGCACTCAGCTTAAAATTTGCATCGAATAAAATGAATTTTACTTTTATCTGTTTCTCTTTTGTTTTCTGGTTATTGTTATGTTATTTTGTTTTAATGATAGACAAATGCCGTTAATCAAAATATCTACTTGATTGTAGGTCAACTGACAAATACTTCATCACAAGTCAGTTGCTGTAATGAAACAGACATAGTTCTCTTTCAACGACCCCTGTTTCATCTCTTCTTGGAATGAGATGGTTTAGAGAACGTCTCAAATTGGTTCATCATTTCAAATTGGTTAACAGAAGTAGTTCCTTTAAAATGTACTCAAATTGCCCAACACAGATTTTATATTGCTCTAACATAAGTTAATCAGGCCGCTAGTGGGTCGTTACTAATGTAATATGATAATTAATATAACGTAGAGCTTAATAGCAGATTTAAATAGGCTCTTCCCAGACAAGGGTGCCCCATCTTAGGACACATATACGAATCTACGCGCAACATTCGACGAGAATGCGACCACAGGCTAACTGAATTATAAAAAATTAAAAAGCACCTAAGTATAAAAAAATGTATTGTATGATCAGTTTTTTAATACAGAGTAGATTATTGTGTGATTACATGTACGTAATATGTACTATGCCTATAAGGAAGATTTTCACCTAAATTTGGGAGTGGAATCAACAATATATGTATATGTACCTATATGTACTGAATACGTAAAATTTATGCCGCCTTTTCAAAGTTCCGTTATCGTTGTAATAAATTTGAATTTGCTCCCGACCTCGTTTTTATCAAGAGGTCCATATTTTGTTCGTATTTAGACGTGAAAGCGGAAGTAATAATATTACTGCTCAGAAAGCTTTTTGAATTTCTATCTCTAATGAATTAATGTAATCCACTATAGGTTATACTGCCTTATATATTATTATTATACTAGCTGACCCGCGCGAACTTCGACCGCCTAACAGTCAATTAACACGTGTTACCAGTTAATTTAAGCTTTTATAAACGTAATACAATGAATACAACAAAATATTAAGTTTAGTATTTTATTATGACGCGCTATGTAAAGGCCCGTGCGGCCGGTACCGACGCAACTGCTATGTTCCTGCATTTTAAATCTGTAATATCTTCGACAATATTCATTTAAATTACATGCTGTAAAGGGCCATATTGATCTATATTAAATGCACAATGTATTTACTTAATTGGATAAGGATTAATGCTGTATAGCTTAAAATAGCTTCGTAAAGAAACCATTATTTATTGTTAAAAGTAAAGGATTTAAAATGGTTATTGTGGGTTATCCTTAAGAGATAGACATATACCATCACAGACTTTTTTGTAGACCTTATTAAGGTGAACAATGCTGCAGTATATTATTTTGATCTATCTCGTAGGGTTCAGCCAGCGTTTGCAAAGAAAGCGCAAAAAATATGTTTATTTACGACATCACATTAGAAACCTCTAACATTATCAGCGTTTCTCTACTATATTATGCATGTATTATACGTTCCTTCCTCTTCAATCACTCTATCTATTTAAAAAAATCGCATCAAAATCCGTTGCGTAGTTTTAAAGATTTAAGCATACATGGGGACATACGGACAGACAGGGAAAGCGACTTTGTTTTATGCTATGTAGTGATTAGAATGCCTCCTTGGTAGCAAGCTCGACTGCCGATCAGGAGGTCCTGGGTTCGATTCCCAAATGGGGCACTATAAGATTTTTATACATATTTTAGATATTCTAGTAGTGGCTCGGGGTCTGTATTTGTGCCCGATGCATGGCAATAGGCTCACCACCTATTCCATAGTGGGACGTAAACGTAACTGGCACAAAACACTAACATTGCGAAATCATTACGCTAAATCTTGAAAAAAACGTTCATGCATTTGAATATAGTAATTACAGAGCGACACAAGCGATAGCTATATCGAGCTAACAACCTGTTTGTCGTCAATTAAAGTAACGCCGCGGTATGTAACGCGCGAGTTTCCTGTAATATATGAAACCCGTCAAAGTGTCAACGTCGATACCAGCGCCCGACACTCTTTTGCATACATTATGGAAATTTCTTGACGCCACCGATTTTACGCCTTTCTTCGTAGATGACTCATCACTTTAATATAAATTCGCTTTGCATCGCTTCATAATAACTACGTTTTTAATCTGGCTGAGTAATTAAACGTGTTCGGTGTTATTTTTACACTTTAATTATTATACTTTTTTATGAACCGTGACCTATTTTTCGAGAGCAGAGTATACAACGTAAATGTACACGTGATATGAACTAGAATATTCCATGCATTTATGAATAAACTTGACTTGATCGTTTTCGAAATACGGCTAGGCATGAGCGGGTATACGGTCAAACTTTCTATTTTGCTTTTTTTGATTGTACGCATACACATCTGTAATATCGCTTTTTAAAAATGTATTATTTATATGTTGTTTAAAAGTACCAGAGATTATACAAAGAAAATATTATTCTTATATCGTCACTCAAAGTCCCTTACGGAGAGGCGGAGCACACCACGAGTAATTCCAAATAATGTATTTGTATCCATACAATAAATAATACTTTCCCATAAATAATACAGAGTACCAAACATACAGACACAGGTCATTCTACAAATATTTTCTACAATACAAAGCACACAGAGTAGGTGACACCCTAGAGAGATAATCCCTCGTTTAGAAGCATGACTGGGTTGGGTCGGTACGTGCCCAATAACTGAACTTCAATCAGCAAATGTCTGCACGATAGAACGCGTCTCGGCTTAGTTCATTTAGCAATAGCACATGGTGTAGTTGCGTCATAAAACTAGTCTGTAGAATACACTATTGAGAACAACAAATGACAATATTTATTATATTTTTTGAAATAACTGGATGGTTATATCAAGAATTTCAAGATTATATTATAAAACATTATTTTACATGACAATCATTATATTGTCATGCCAGGTCCGTTACAAGATAGGCAGAAGACATTGAATACCAAATATTTTTTTGATTATAGTCCTAACTTAAGTTTAAGATGCACATCTTCTTTAGTCATCAAAAGAGAGATTAAAAAGAAACGTAACGTGACGCCTGTGATCCCTCAAGAGGTAGTCAACGTGACTAACGAGGCCGTCACAAACATGTCACAACAGGGTAGTCAAAAGAACATAGAAGTGGTAATAAACTGAGTAATGTAAAAAGATATATAGACTAGACGCAATAAAAAGAATTTGAGACTACTCGTGGCATTTCCTACAAATCAACCCAAGAAGAGTAGCAAACAAATAATGTAATTAGGTACGATATTTTTACTATTTGCTACTTTTTTATACTAATATTTTTTATTCATTAGGTATTTCATTTTATGTAAAGCCAGAACGTTGGGTTGCGCATATCAAAAAATGCAAATTAAAATCTTTCATCATAATACATAATCCTTACATTTTTAATTCTAAAAGACAACAACTCGAATCCCGTCATAGAAATATAAAATTCTGATCCCTAGTACTAACATTTTCATACACCTCAACCCGCGCTGACGACCGCCGCAAAACGACATACGAAGCGGGACTGGCGTGCTGAAAAATAAAAGAGCGTAGTGTTCAGTTTCGGAAGGCACGTACCTACTCGTGTTACGAGGGAAACCGATGTGGCCACATTAAATTGCCGCGAATCGTCACAAAGAGCCCGTGGGAAGGCCCGCGTGTTCCCGACAACGCCGCCATTAGTCAAATCTTGTGACCGAGCAAAAACACTGTCGGGACGTAGCCTTAATGCGATACAATTGTTGTCTTGTAACCGAATTGAATTAAGCGCCTGACACAAGTATACCGTTTATGTAAACTGTCTATTCTACAACTTTCGCATTGTATGACTAAGGCTTTTTGCAGGCGACATAATTTCTTATCCACTAGTAATGCTTAAATATAATATACAAAATATTGAGTTCCACTGGGAATATATTGAATATGATATACATAACTCGATCCTTACAAACCTGACGTGATACTGTATTCGTCACTCTCTTTATACGCTGAATATAATTGAAATTATGGTACAATTGTAAATAGCATAATAAAAATTCTGTTGAAGATGAAAAGGCTTAACCAATGTTGATGATGATGACAGATTCCGTTTGTAATGAATGGGTATTGAAATTTGTCTGTGAATCAAATTCGTAGCCCTGGACCACTGCCAAGCATATCTGAATATCTTCCAACATTTTTTCATCCATCTTCATTGTATTACAATTACTATTAAAATTTGAGAATAACTTATGATGAAAAAATATATCAAAAACTTTTGCTGTCTTCGCTTAAGTAATTACTGTCAGCGAATTTTAGTAAACACATTGTATATTCAAGTAATATTAAAACTCTAATATTAAAAGCGTAATAATTTTTCCATACACAATTTGCCACTATACAAAATCTAAGCATAGTATTAAAAAGAAAATGTTTAATGCCAAACAATGACATTCGTAGCAACGATTATTATATTTACGTTGGTTTTATATGTTACTAATATTTGTGTCAATCTGATCCCATTCTCTCCTAATATCACTAAGCTACTTGTTGCCAGCCGTACGTGCGTGCAGAATCAACTTAACCCTGAAATAATGTCATTGTTGTCCCGAGGCGGGGATGCTTCGACCTTTTATGGGGAAATTAACCGGAAATCCGATGGAATATCGATAACAGAAATTGGAGAGGCCATTTTCCTCGGATCTTTGATAAAGGTTCGACGAGAAAGTTGTTTTTCGAGCACCGTATTATGTACAAGGTTGTGTATTAGGACGGTTCGTGTAAGTAGATCCACGCTGAGAAGATCATACATCTATCATCTTTATTCTTCTATCAGTGGTACCAGGGTATTTTTGTGATACAGAATATAGATGCAATATGAAGTGCATGAAGACAATACAAATTCTAAGCTATTACTAAGCGATACTAAGCAATTACTATAGGTCGATGTTGGTGATTAAAGTCTGTTTGAAGGATTACCAAAATCAATTTGATCTTAGTAATTCTACATAAAAAAAACATAGCCTATAACTATGGATGCAGTAACATTAATGAAAATTAAATTAGATATTTGTAACTCGGTGCTCTCTGCCCACCCCAAGAGAAGTCGCGTGACCTAATAATAAATGTTTTTCATCATCATAAGCCTATTTCTGTCCACTGCTGGACAAAGGCTTCCAGCAAAAGGGCGTCACCACGCCCTGCACTCGGCTTGCCGCATCCAGCTTCTCCCTGCAGCCTTTCGCAGATCATCATCTCATCTAGCCGAAGGGTCACCGCTTATTATTATTCTGATACCAAAACGGAAACATCATAAGTTAATGAATGCGAGTTCATGAAATTCCGTCTGATAGCCAGCCAACAAGCAATAAACAGGAACGAAATTCGATTTGAGATTTGCCTCGACTGAATCAAAATAAACACAAATAACTTGAAAGATGATACTTTATCGAGCAACTGGAGCGGGAAATCATAATAAAACGAATATTTTCACGGGAACGGCATCAACAAGTGGCGTGAGGAAGTTTGGCGTTACGTAAATAATTTGCTTCCGGTTCGACTGCTTTCCATTTCTCTCTGTTCTCGAATTGTCTCATCGAGAAGTTCATAATATAAGCGAATAACAAATAACTCCTATTTATATGTATAATAAATTTATGTCGATAGCACCATCTCATTGCCTTGACTTATTTTACTGTTGGGACGGAAAATGTTAAATCAAACTATCAAGCCAAATTAGACTGGCGTTATTGACAACCCAATAAATTAAAATCTAATAAGACAAACGTCTGCGTATTTTACTGATGTTTAGTCATCGAAGGATACATTAGTTTTCGCATTTGGTACGCTTATCGCAACGTAATTAAATACATCTTTGTATGTTCAAGATGTTACGATAAAATACGTCAATTTTGATAATCGTTATGGTCACTAATATGATGTTCGTGAATCGTTATGGTCACTAATATGATTTAACCCTTTTATCTTTACGTTGAATCTCTTTCAGAAGGAGTGTACGAAGACCATTGTCTGAGTATTGAATGGGAGCATAATAAAAATGTCGTAATATCGTCAATGGTGAGATGAGAATTGGACAAAACGTAAAAGTTCGCAAGAACAAACAAACTTTTCAAAGTTTAGAGTTCTTTGCGTCCGTCGACTGTGAAAATGATTTATCTTAATGAACACAGTATTATTGTTTGACGGGCAACAAAGTAATCAAAGCGAATTGTTGTTTTTCCATACAGAAATTATTTCGCTTTGTTAAAATAAATCTTACAGGATAATTTTACGTTTTCTTAAGAAATTGTATAATGTGTTCGAATGTTTTGACAATGCGTCAGCTGTAGCATATTTGTTAGTCGTAATAACTTTTATGCAGAATGAACTGTAAAATTAGACGTAACCAGAACGTTCTGTTATTACAGTTAATTGCTTAAAGTATGCTTTTTTGTGCTCCGTATACCAGAGGAGGGGATGTGACTGTTTAAGGAAAAAATTTATTCATTTTAGTAAAGAACTGTTTCATGAGCGTTGCGCGGCTACAAAATGTGGCCCGCAGTAACCGCAGCGTAACGCCTGTGATTTTGAAGTATCTTATGAAGTATTTTATGTGTTTTAGCTGATGTAACATCATTATCACCATATTTTACACTTTACTTGACTGCAAATAGTTCTGCTTTCGCTTATACAATATACAAAAAAAATGTTTACTTTTTATCTAAAAGATATTTGCGAACAGAAAGGTCCGCAACTTAAGGTTTTTCTTTTCTATGTATTTCTTTTAAATTTTTGAGATACATTAATATTGCGATAGACCAACCACCTAGTCCATAGAGGTACGTAAACGTAATTGGTGAAACGTGGGACCGTACCAGACTTTTTAGCCTACCTCTTCGGGGATTACTGGCGTGATGTTTCATACATTAATAATACTTAGACTGTGAGCATTATATATCATGATAGCAATTCAGTATTTTCTCAATAACCCAAAAAATACCGCAGCGTCACAACTTTAGCAACGCCCGCGCCACCGCGTCCCAGGGGGTGAGGAACATAAAAAATCACTTACCGCATTATTGCATTAGCGTGGTCTTTTCTCAATATCGACCTCCTAAACGCGGCCATAAAGCAACTAGGTACGTCTATAATTAAACAGCGGTGATAGTAAACAGGCTGTAAGTCACTCGTTCGAGAACACTTAGTTTTTACAACGTACACAACCGTGCACAAACGTAAACAGTTCATTCGCTTCGCCGTAAACGTTAAAAGCGTTATCAAATGTTATGATTACATTGGTGTAAATATCGCGGAGGTGTGTGCTGTGCTGTCTTCAGATTTATATTAACGTGTATGAAAGTGAAATTTTTTGGTTTTATATTTCGGTAACAAAGAAGCGTGAGTCCAATGATATTCAGTTAGTGTCGTCATCATCAGTCTATTTCACTGCTGGGCATGGGCCTCCTCTAAGGGTCCTTTTAAACCGGCCAACTCGGTGAGTAAAGCAGATTTTGTATATATTTAAAACAGAACTCTAAAACACTTTAGAAACTTTGCTGCCTCGTTGGTCGATTGGTTCCGAACACTACTGCCGATCGAGATGTCCCGAGTTCTAATCCCGGATCAGGTACGATTGAACTTTTTGAACATAACTAGTAGTTATAATTTCTAATAACGGCTGGGAGTCTGGATTTGTGCCCGGTATATGGCTATACGTTCACCACTAAAGATCAATTAATCTTATCCGTGTTGGGATGGGGAAAAAACACTTATGCCGGCCC
>DWTO01004164.1:0-11805 GCA_018244755.1 Jemadia pseudognetus
AGTAACTGGTGAAACATGGGAGTGGTTCTGCATTCCTCTGCCTACCTCTTCGGGGATTACAGGCGTGAAGTTACTTTTTTTTTTTACTTTAAGTTATCAATTGTCGAAATTAAGAAATAATCATAGATGTAGGTCATAAAATGTGCTGCGGAGTTGATTCCGAAAATCAAATTGACTCAATAAACAGTGAGAACGTAAGATATACAAAACAGCACACATATAAATAACATAAGATATATATGAATAATAACGCAAATGGTATTAAGTATGGCGGATTTTCTGTTGCTATTTCCCAAACAAAATTAAAAACCATACTTTTACCACCACCATACCTAACAAGTGATAATAATAAAATCAATGGGTGGTGTATAATTTGCAGAAGTCATCTGTGGTTCTATAACTAAGCAGAGAACCCTGTGTATGTGCATGGGTAAAAATGGGGGCAATTGTAGTGTCAAAAAGTCAACCACACACAGTGCCATTCAAATTCAAATGCCCCCATTTATATATATATTATAGTGTCAAGAACAGTCAAACACAGTGCCATTAATACTTATTTTTTTACATTTTAAGATTACGATTATAAGACAGATTGTGCAATACTCATCAAAGTTATTGTACATGATTTCTACATATATTTTTAAAATGGCCACCATCCCGATTATTCAACTCAAAAATATTTATGATAACTTATATTGGGCCCAAATGTTGGATTTTACTAAGTAGCATTTTTAGTACTGGCTTGGAGTCTGGACTCGCATGGCAAAAGACCAACCACCTATTCCATAGTGGGACATAAACATAACTGTGAATCGTAGATGTTTTCTACAGTCGTCAGCCTACCACTACAGGCATAATGTTATGTTGTTTATAACCTAATTGATAGATGTCAGTATTTGTCTTTATTTTGTAATACATCTGTACTTATGTTGCATTTTCAAAATATTTTTTTTATAATTTAAACCAAGTGTGGTCAAAGTGGCACTAATTCAAAATTATTAAAAATACGATGAATGTGGAAGAGGGGTGGCAGGTCTGGAATGATAGAGCTATTTGGCACTTGGTGCTCTCTGCTTAACCCATAAGGGACCTGGTGTGATATGTATGTACAACAAGTAAATTGTGGCATCTACAATAAAGAAATTTCATAATAATGTACTGACTGATATATTTGGCATAGATTATAATAACTTTAAATATCTCATACAAAAAAGTTACATGTGAAATGCATAAAAGTCCTCCCACTGTTTATTTTCCCCTGCTATTCCTGTACTATACCACAGGTGGGCCTTCTGCTTCATTTCTAAACCTGTAGCAAACATACCATAGCAAGATACCAACTGCATGTTTATTATACTACATTTAAGCTTTTATTAAAGCATGAAAACAACTTAAACGCGCATGTAACGACATCTAATTCGCTGTGCGCACCACTGACGCGTCGAAGGAAAAGACCTATTGACATTTATAGGCGGAGACAGAGGAAAGCAAAATCCTCGTAAGTTCCAAGTTGATTTATATGCGTTATATATCAGATCCAAGATGTCCTAAACGCCTCGCCTGACAAAGAGCGTAGTTCGTTAAGCCGGTTCCAGACTACTCGCGAAGTTCCTCGACAAAGTACTCGGCAAAGTTGACCGAAGTCTGAAGTACGTCGCCAAACATTTGTTCAACTTCGCGAAGAACTCATTCGCCTCACTTTTATTTATTTATTCTTTATTGTTGTTAACAAAGGGCGGACTTAATGCTAATTGGCATTTTCTACCAGTCAATCCAGTCTTCATACTTCGAGTCTTTTGACTCGCGACGCAAAAACCGATAACAAATGGAAGTCGCCCGAGGCGAGTCAAGGTTGGACGAAGTAGGACGCAGTGCCTTTCCACACTGTCGTATTCGTCCAGCTTCGTTCCACTTCGCGGATAGCGTGGAGGTTAGGCAAATTGATGACGAATGTATAAAAGCCACACAGAAACTGCAGCGCGATGTGACCGGCGTGGCGGCTTCTCCAACCACGTCAACATTATACGAAGCCATGCGCGCGTTGTGTGACGAGGACTTGAAAAAAAACCGAGTCGAAAGTAATTTAGTACACGAGCATTTACGAATAATATTAATAAATGGAAATGAGGCGAAAGATTGTCAGCACCGTACTCAGGAGAAATCCTTTGTCACAATTTACCTCTGTGGTAAATAGGCGTGTGAATATGTGTATTTATGTAAATTAATGTCCTAAGTCTTAAGTTTTCTTTAATAAAGAATACACAATAGAAAATAGACCCCTTTTTTGGTCTTTGTTACCGGCGGTCGTAATAAAATTTAACGTATTACCGTACGTATTCAGAATTTAATCTTTGTACCTACTCGGTAAATAATCAGAAGTGTTATTCAAAAATAACAATAAAGAATAAACTTTATTTTTATTCCTATAATATATGCTCAAAATGTGTGAACAAAGAATAAACATGAAACAGTCATGATGAGCAAAGAATGAATCTGATTCATGAGCACCTCTTTCCACAGAACGATACAAAATGGCGTCACGTGAAAATCAATACTGAGGTAAAACCGTTTCGCAAACTTGGCAGTATTAATAGGGCTTTAATGAATTCTTGAAGTCATATTTTGCGTCTCATTAAAAATAATGAGATTTTGATTTAGCAACAACCATTGATAGGAAACATTTTTTTATATTATGACGTTTCCTTAGAAATGGCGCATGACTACGCATATGTCTACAATTATGTAGGATGAGCTATAAAGGAAATAAACGGTATAAAATCAAATTATCAATATGTTAAAGACATTAATAGCGTTTATCCACATCAGTTCCGCAAAGGGAATATTGAATAAGACTGAGTTCAAGGCAATATATACTTTAAAAATTAGCGAAACGGACGAGTCATATAGCCTGAACCATCAACAATATGACATGTTGGAATATCAATACGACATTTCGAAATCAAATATAATTGTTAATTTTAAAGATAAATGTAGCTAAAAACATTAATTAATTACACTGGCAGCCCTAAAGAAATAGCCACGTTCAAATTACGATATCCGCACCACGCTAACTCGGCCATCTTATTGTGACGTCATGGAAGCCACAAATAGAAATTTATTCTAGATTGCAACAGAATCTTTTAAATACCGTTTTTATTTTAATACACAAACAAGGATACTTAATAGGATCCACTCTCACTTTTTTTAGGTCAAATTGCAATCAAAATTCGATGATTCCAATTAGCCAAAACATCCAAGTTTGTAGTATGCAAATAAAAATTATATGCAGGGGAATATCAAATTATTTAACACTTACCATGATTAACGATAAGGTAACTGCGCGTTACTTTTTCAACACCATAGGCGGTTGCACAATCATGCGCCACACCCAGCTTGTGTTACAATATGGCGGCCCATTTTTGTAAAATACGATTCTAATTATTAAAGCACGCAAGAAAATCACATGTATACCGACAAGTCTTTCTTTTCTTTATTACAATTACACAATAATAACTTATTTTCAATAGTCCTATAACACCTACATAAATGTAATTAAATGTCCTTGAAATTGTTTTTCAGTTATCTTAAAAGTAAGTAATAGCTAAGTAAATTCTTATAGAACTTTTATGATTTCACTAAGAATTATTGATTGTATGTTTCCAGGTAAGAGCTAAACGTAGCCCTAGACGCCGTCCGGGAGGTGATCGCCAGTTCGAGTACACGTCTAGCGTGCGAGAAGTTTAGAAGAGGAATGATCAATGAATGAAAGAATGAAGTAAATGGAATTTAGAATGTGTCGCAGTTCCTAGGTTTGGGTTTGCATAACTCGATTAAATGAACGAACTGTTGAACGGTTAATCGTTACAACTCGGTTCACTCGGCCAAAGACATTTTATCGAGGGGGTATTTATAAAGTAAAAGATTTTAGTAGCTGCTATTTATAGTTCTTTTATTTTTAATTTAAGTTGCTACGAATTGCGTTACACAATAAGTTTACTCTATATTTTTTTCAAGCTGTTCGCGTGTCCAACAATATTAATTCAATTTCTTAATAATTACTTTCTTAAATTAGTGAAGCATAGTAAAATTAATTCTTGAAATAGTTAAGTGATAATAAAGTGGTTTTGGTTATGTATATAAATATTGATTAAAATAAAGTTACGTATTTTTTGCTTTTTTAATTAGCTTATGTTTTGCGATGAAATTATATTTGATTTGTCCACAAGGATTCGAAACAAATACTTTTCTTAAATAATAAATATTTCGCTGCCCCGTTGGTTGCATGGTTGCTAGGACAACTATTTATATAGAGGAACCGGGTTCGTTCTATGGGTCGGGTACTGTTGGATTTAAACATGATTTTGGATGGATTTTACATAGTAGCAATCTGATACAAATAATTTAAATTGAAAATGTATAAGACTGCCGTGCCTTTGTTCTGTACTGATATTGACATAAGTCGAGTTATGGAACCGGGCGAAGAAGAGTTACTGTTTTACCTTTCTTATTTAGTAATAGGTTCGTGTTTATCTACTATCCCACTTGATCGAAAGCGAGACGCAGCACACTTGCCTAGGAAGTGTCTATTCACTCTTGTCTTGAATAATTCCAAGTTGTACAAATAAACTGTATTTGCTTATGGTATTCAACTAAACAACAACTACGCGGTCCGAGATTATTAGTATCAAAGTCTTCATTAAAAATATAAATATAGTTACACTTGTGATGTAAATTAGGAAAACGTAATGCCACCGTACGGGCGCAGTACACTCGTCGCTTTGCTTTCTTATCGCCACAATTGTAGGCAAATGCATAACCAGTTACTACTCGCACACACTACGACGCCCGCTCTGCTCCGATGCGGTAGCAGTTTGACAACAAACATCTAAATTGAAAGTACTCTAAAAGCAGAAGTAACATTCAATATTCAACTATAGATTAATATTAAAAGGAGATACATAAATTGTACTAATATGTATGTAGTAATTATATGCAGTTGTACTTTAAATGAATGTAGCTATGATGAATGATGTAAGGTCTTAGATGATGTTAATGAAAGCTGACGATAAGCGAAAAAATCGAGAAATATCTATTCAGAAACCATTCTTTAATTATGAGGTACATCACTACAGGGATCAATAAGAATTTTTTTATTAAAACCGGAAGATTGTATGAACGAGAAAAAAATATGTTTCCCGCAGTGTTACCAACAATCTTATGAAAAGCAACATAATGTTTTTTTCCCAAAATATATTATACTAAAATATTTTTATTTCAATATAAATATATTTTCTTATATTCATATATATTATAACAACTTCACGACCTATTTATTCCACGATAGATCGTAAACGTAACTAGTGGAATGTGGGAGTGTACTAAACTCCTCTACCTATTTGTTTAATTTGTTACAAATATTATGACTAAGGTGTAATAAAAGATATTTCGTGCAGGTAGTTTTATATTGAGTGAATAACAATTCCACTGTTTATTTTACTATTACATGAAAAAATGTGGTAAGAGACACAGGTATACCATTGATGTCATTGTCGTGTTAGTTATATATTTATACTACATAATGAACACGATAGTATGTTATTGTCAAAGTCAAATCAAAAATCTTGTAATAATTTCGCTTTTGGTCCAAAAGTTACGTTTTCTTTAATTTTCATATGATCGCTGTATGATATAAACTCTTATTAAATGTGTAAATTTACACAGTAACATTGTATTAAGCGTAAAAGCATAAGCGTAAAAGCGTAAGCGTAAAAAAAGATATTTGGAATTATATTCTTTAATTGCACATCAGGCTAAAATATACAGTTAATTCAGTCAATAGAAAAATGTGGGAAGATGCGTTATTAATTGTCTTTGTATCGATATGTACAGCATTACTGGGAGAAGGTAATTGCTAATAAACATTTTACTGAAAAATGTTATGAAAATTTTGTATAAAGAAAAGTCGATAATTCCAATTTTAGGTCTCACCTGGGTGCTAGTTTACAGAACTGAGCAATATCAGAGATTAAAGGTGGAGGTGGAACGCCAGAGCAAAAAGTGTAAGTGCAGCGAACTTTTATTTAATATACTTGTAAATGCATCAACAATTCCAATTTATGCATGTATTGTAATTGTTCTTCAGTCGTAATAATATTTGTGTACACGTATATTTGTATAAATATATCATCACGCCAGGCACTCACCCCTCTGACTACCTCTTTGGGTATTACAGGTGTTATCATATGTTAGGTTACATACTCTGAAGTATTAATGAAATATGATTATCTCTGTATTTCCAGTGGAAAGTCTTAAAGATGCGCATGGGGATTCATTAGACAAGCAATACAAAAAGAAGATAGAACGTGAGGAGGAACGCCTCAAAATCAATAATCGTGACCTCTCATTTGTAAAGATGAAGTCTATGTTTGCTATCGGTTTTGCTTTTACGGCATTGCTCAGCATGTTCAGCAGCATGTAAGTAAATTATTTATAACAATTTTTTTCACTCTAGCAATTAATCGCACAGAATGGATTGTTTAGAAATAATGACTTATAGATTCAGATGTAAAAATTGAAGTTTTTCATGCATTTATAACATCTTTTAGTTCTCTGTGAGCGGTATCAATGCAGATCTTAAAAATCAACATATTATTATAATACATATTACAATACAATACATATTACAATATAATACATATTACAATACAATACATATTACAATACAATACATATTACAATACAATACATAGTACAATACAATACATATTACAATACAATACATAGTACAATACAATACATATTACAATACAATACAATTGTATTACTTTATTTTGCAGCAGACTACTCAGGCTACTATTACTAGCTCCCTTATTTGCATGAAATCATAAATGTATGGACTCTTCAATTAAACCTTGAAATTAAATTGCTTAGGAAACATTCCATTCTTAACATATATTGTATTTACTTTCTGGCTAATATGGCAGATAGATCATGAAGGACATTTTCTGATTTAATTTAAATTAGATTTTAAATAGAATGTGGATTGTTTTAAACATGTTGATAGTATTGTGGTGTATTATGATGCTTTTAGATCTGATATAGATGCAGATGAAGTAATTGGTATAGTTAAGCGACAGGGTGATGGTCGATACCTTGATGGGTGACCACTAGCAGTAAAGTTATATAAGTGATCTTAGTCTTTGTAGTTTGCTTCAAGCATTCAGACCCAGTTATTATCATTGACTAAAAATCGTTGAACGTCATTGGAAGTCTTAAAAGAATTTTGAAAACATTTGGATTGGTTGGTTGTTACAAAGTCTCATAATATGTTTAAAATTCCGATTAGACTTGCATTGTTTTATTAATTGGAAAAGTGAAAGTAAAATAATAATAAAGCATTTATTTTTCTGAACTATTTTAACACCTATATTAGAAATCAACACTTGTATTACAGAAAGTCTCTCAGTTCTGTATGCTTTACGACATAAGCCTCCTCCAATTTCTTCCACAACTCCCTTTCTTCCACGACACTCACCCAGAGGGCTCCCACAGTTGTCCTGGTGTCGTCCTCCCATCTTTTCCTTTTGCGACCTTAACTCCTAATGCCATTCCTTGGGTACCAAATTGTCATCTGTTTGCTCCATTTTTCCCTCTATGCACTGGAGCATATGTCCAGTCCATCTCTATTTCAATTGAGCGATATGTGTCAGGATATCAGTTAATTTCGTTTTGTGCCTGATGTCTGTATATCATACTCTATCCAATAGTTTGAAGCCTAGCATATTCCTTTCCATGCTTCTCTGACATCTTGCAAGTGACACATCTTGTCGGAGAAGCAAGATGTCAAAGTGAAATATACTGATGTTTACTATTATCATAGTTTGTGCTATTTGCAGATTTGATGGAAGAGTTGTTGCCAAGTTACCTTTCCACCCTATAGGGCTCTTGCAAAGTTTTAGCCACAGGAACTTGCCCGGCGATGACTACACAGACTGTTCATTTATATTTTTATATGTCTTATGCACAATGAGTATAAGGTATGTGTAAAATGTTCATATATCAATAATTGTTATTAGTTAATTGCTTAACTTTGTTGTCTTGGATTGTGTCTTGTGGGGTACCCAGTAACACGGGACACCATCCAGTACAGGGGCCCTTGCCACTTGTTGTAATGACTATGTTTAATCAATAAATACATTTTTATTTTATATCCATAGTTAATTTTGTACCATCACACCAGGTTCATTACTGTGTAGGCAGAGGGCACAGAGGGCCAATATGTCTACCTTTACAGACCTGATACGCCTCTTCTGCATTTTCTTCGTCATCTCATATACATATGTATAATATATATAGAGTTGTAATTGAAAAATCGCAAATAACAATCCCTTCTTTGAGTAGGTTTTGTAATAAAATATATAATTTCCATATTGCAGGCAAAATATCCAGAAGTTGTTGGGATTCGCTCCTTCACGTGCTGCATCGAAGCAGGGTGGGACTCTCTTTTCTCCCCCATCAGCACAATTCAAATAATGCAATAATTTGTATTTTAAAGTATATTTATTTATTATAAGGGTAACAGCATATCAGGCTTACCATTCAGTGATTATTATTTATTCAGTTTTGTTCTTGATAATTAGCATAGGTACTAGAAATGTAGCATTCAAAATATCAATAATTTTGCTCATATTCCAAAACAGCCCTTGTGTATGATAAAGATAAATATTTGTCTTAAGAAATTTAAATTCTTCCTTAATCATGTTGTGTTACCCTATTTATTGAAATATAATTTTTAAGACAATATGTGTAACAAATAGTTTTCTTTTATCATACCTTTATTGATTGTTTCATATGTATGTGTATTTTATGTAACATATAAAATAAAACACCATTAGAGACCTTGTGTGAAGATACATATATGTGTAAAAGCCGACATTTTGGAACATCAATAACATCCCCAGGGTTGGTTCACTACAAAAGAAATCGAATAAAACAATTGTTTTAGCAATAAACAAAACTATATTATTATTATTAATGATATCTATTAATAACTTAGTACACATTGAATTCTACCAAAGGGTAGTCTGTCAAGAATCTGTCAAAACCAAATCTAGTTAAATCAATAGTTGTGAAATGGCCATCAATTATCAACTCTGCAATTCCCCTCGCTATGCCTGGAGCATGTTGACAACCTAGAAAATTAAAATACATATTTGAATTTATATTTTCCACACTAACTGACAATGAGACCTATTAGTCCACGAAATGCATTATTTCAATGAAATAGAGTTTTTGTAGAAATCCATCCTGTTCTGTATAATAATTAATATTTAAAATACATGATGGAAACCCGTAACATCAGGCCTGTAATTCTTGAAGAGGTAAGCAGAGGAGTTTAGTACACTTCCATGTTTCACCAGTTACATTTACATACCACTATGGAATTGTGGTGTGTCTATTGCCGTACAACGATCATATATCCAAACTCTGAACCACTACTAGAAAATCAAACATAGAAAAAAATTCAATAGTGCCCAACCAGGGATTTCAACCCAGGACCATTTAATCAGCAGTCGTGCTTGCAACCAACACAACTAACTAGGCAGTCAAATTAGAAATAGCACCTTACATATATACATGTGAGTATGTATATAATGTAATTACCTAATGTTCCAAAACCAGTGGCGAAAAATAGAGTTCCATGATAGCTATGTGGACCCAAAATACCCGTGTCATCATAAGTAGTATAATCATGCTCCTCAGTGTGGACAAAGTCGATCTGCAAAATATAGAATGATTCGTCTTAGTAACATATATTCATTAATTAAAAATTACTAATAAAGAAAAATGTATTATCTCCCTGTAATGCTCAAAGTAGGTAAAGGAGTCTAGTACACTCCCATGTTTCACCAGTTTTGTTTATATCCCACCATTGAATAGGTGGTGAGTATATTGTTGTACACTAGGCACAAATCCAGACTGAGCAACTACAAGGAATATCCAATGTGACCTGACCCAGAATTTGAACCCGGAAATGATCAGCAGTCATGCTTTGCAACTAATCAACCAACAAGACAAACTATAATTAAGTAATCACTAATAAATAATTCATTTATTACCATTATAATGAACCTGTGCAGATTTTTCAAAAAAAAATATATAGTTAAATACTATGTAAAATTACTGCGTATAATTACTGACAATGTCATGAAAATCTAATTGGCATATTTCAATAAATACAATTATGACGAACTAATAGTATCTATGCATGTCACCTATTTGAGTAAAAAGCTGACATTACAGTTACATTATATAAGTCTAGGATGGAATTGAAGTCTCTAGGATGAAATTCAACTTACTTCTGCACTTGCCAATCCCGGGAATCTATTCACTAATGTTGGTTTTATTAGAGTATTAAGTTCATCTTCTAATGATATTTCATTATTCACATCTAACGATGGAATATGACCACACAGTAAGTTGTTTTCCAATTGGTTCCTCCTAAACCAGAGTCCACTGGTATCCATTACAAAAGGAGTGTCTAAATGACTTGGAAAAATTTGTGGATCATTTTTAATGGAAAAAACATTGTATTTTCTGAAAAAACATTGCAATTTAAAATCAGTGTACATACAATATTTTGGATTTTATAATACTAAACATAATTAATTATTATTTGGCACTGTTTATTAATGAGTTAAATAATTCTTTCCCATATATATTTCATAGAAAAAATATTCAATAGTTAGTCAAGACCACAATCTCGAAGACATCGATTATGTTTTCATTCTTTATTAAATAAATTGGCAGATTAAGGAACTTTGCAACTCACACAACTTGGTACTTAAATGGCACAATGGCGTACATGCCTTGCCTAATTGTGAGTAGAGAAGATTGTGTAGAAGTAGACAATCAATAGAAGATAGTTATGATTAGGTGAAATTTCTTCTTAATGTTTAAATAGTATTGTCTTAAAAAATTGTGTTACCTCTCTTTTATTGGCAGAGGAACAGTGAGTAAACCTTTACTTGCACCTATTTTTGCCATTTTAGCTACATTGTTAGATTGTACACCCGCTGCCAGTACACAAGCAGCAAACTTTAATGAATACAACTCATTGTCTGGTGCTTTATATGTAACAGCGTTTATTTTCTCGAATGATCCTGCTTCAATTCCTTCCATTAGTACATCTCTTTGTGCCGACATATTGAACCCAACCACCTCACCATTTACGTAAATACCACCAAGTTCTTTGGTTTTGTTTACTAATGCCATTAAAAAGTTGTTGCTATTAAATACCCCTTCACATTCGGTACTAATGCATCCTGGAATACAAAACACACAAATGGAGTTCTTATCATTTACCATATTTTTACTAGGGTGGTTGAAAAGTTTTGAGCCTAAGTACTTTTAAATATTACTAATGACTCATTCAATACACTACTAAGTGTGAGTTTAATGTAAACATCACCATCTCTGAGTCATCTGCACTTTGCACGAAATTGGAGTAAAGAGCTGTCATAAGAATCCTTACAAAGAAGAACAAAACCCTGACTGAAATATATGAAGAGATGTCAGCAGGTTGCACCTCCAGTATGCACCTCCCTTTGCAACTGTAAAACGTTGGAGCCAAGTGTTCAAACAAGACAGGGAGTCGCTGGAAAATGACTTCAGGTCAGGACGCCCAAACACCGATGAAAACATTGAAAAAACTTGTTCCTGTATACCGGCGAATTAATTTGTGGCAGATAGTTGAAGCCATAGGAATCAGCAAAGAAAGAACCGACGACATTTTGCATAATCACC
>DWTO01004165.1:0-11803 GCA_018244755.1 Jemadia pseudognetus
ATTTATTTATAATTTTTGCCTTGCCACGATCGATTGGACTAATGGTCGCGATCGACCGGTCGATCGCGATCGACCGGCTGGCCACCCCTGCTTTATAAGATATTTTTTTTATAACAGTAGTGAGTAGGCGAGTAATATAAATACATATCTTAAGTTTTCATGGAAAGCTATGGACACTTACAACAGCAGTAGATACAAAAATACGAGGCTGGTTTCATTGCAGAGCACCATTTTCCTACCTGTCCTTCAAGACGATATCATGAACGAAAATGAATTACATAATTTTACGAGTGAATGGGACAAGTTCTACCTAAAATAGACATGCAAAACATTCTATTGATGTGGACGGAAGGGCCGCGGCATTGACTTGGTCCAAATAAATTTCTTATCTAACTACTTGATGTAGAAATGTCTTCATATTAAATTGCAATAGCAAAACACATTCCATATATGCACGTGTTAATTACATACTGGAACTATGAAATTATTTGATTTTCTAGTAATGGCTCGGAGTGTGGATATGTGTCCAGAGTATGGCAATAAGCTCACTACGTAATCCATATTGGGATTGGGACGTAAGCGTAACTGGTGAAACGTGAGAGTGTACTACACTCCTCTGCGTACCCGGTTCGGAGATTACAGGCGTGATGTTACGTACGTAACTATTATATTAAACTGCAAGTTGCACGAGTAACCCCGAACTAACTTGTGTAAAGTTTATCTATGTTATCAGTATCAGAACGATACTGATTACTTGGAGCACTTTAACAGGCTTCGATTTGCTATAACATAACCATTTAGCTCATTGTTCGAGTGTTTACAAGCAACTGCTAATCAAGAAATGGATTCAATCCCCGGGTTGAGCAAAGTATTATTGTTTTTTTAATGGGACTCCCAGTAAACTCTCGCAGTCTGAATTTGGGTCCGGGTAGGTCCAGGAAATAAACTCACCACTCACTCCATGATCATAGATATGACGTAACTGGTGAGACGTGGTACTCTGGTAGTGATCTACTATACTTCTCTGCCTAACTCGTCGGTGTGATGTTACAATTGAACTGACATCTAACATATTAATGGATATATATCTATACAATGATTAAAAATTGCTACGGTAGTAGTGATATCTTAGCGGTTTAGCTTACGGTTACATCGGCCGCCCCACGAGCTTTTAGCTTTCAAAAGGTATTACGTCACCGCTACCGATTTTCCTACAGTGAAGTAACGTAACATTTTTTTAATATTACTAACGTTAATAACACGCTAATAATTATCAATAACTCAGCGTTTTCAATATTTAATTGATGTTTTTTTATCCATAAATCTAATAACATAATTTTGAATAAATCTAAGCCACACATAAACAAAATAAATAATACGAGTATTAATGGATTATAACAATGGTTAAAACTGGAGTTAGTATTAAAATGTTAAAAAGTCAATGCTAAAAATGATTTCTTAATATCTTGAATTGGTTCGTAATGAATACTTTGATATAATTAAAACCTATATGTCAACATAATAATGGCGGACCCATCCGTAATATTTTATTGTTGTTCCCTACGCAGGGAATCTTTCATATCCGTTGGAATTTCCGTTAATAACCTTATCTATATGACAATAAGCCGTACATATGTATTTATAATTCTAGAAATATAATTTATTTCTCTTATATAATGTATAATATACATACTTAACCACGATCAAAAACGAATCTCTTTAACCTTAAAACCGAAATTTAGAATCATCGCGAATATAGGAATCTGTACATTCCCAAAAAATAGTCACTGCCTGCAATTGAAATTTAATTAATGCTTCGTGGATGTTGGACCAGAACCACCACCACCACCACCACTGATCCACTGCTGGACATATGCTTCTTATACGCATTTAAGTAATGTATTGTAATAATTATTATCTATGTATATAAAGTACTAGTGGAGATATTTGTTACTCCGTGCTCTCTGCTTATCCCTATGTATCTGTATAAAGTGTGTACAGACAAAGCCTGCGATGGAGCTGTACAGTGAGATTTACCGAAGCTAAAGAGATTATTTCGACTACAACTTTAAGTTAAGCGTATTTCAATATTCAAATTGATCAAATTAAGCACCGGTTAATTCCAAACCCGGCTTTACTTAAACAGGTTTGCTAGTAGTTTATGAATAAATTGGTATGATTCAATTTATGTTTTTACGCTATTGAATTATTAACGGTAGACAACAACAATAGTTACTATTAATTTCGTAACAGTAACACAGTTTCAACTATTAATTTAGTAACGACTAACGTACCATCACGCCTGTAATCCCCGATGAGGTAGGCAGAAGAGTGTAGTACTCTCCCACTACGTTCCACTATGGAATAAATATTATTATTATTTCCGTAATATAATAAAAAACTTGAGTACTCGAATGCAACATTGTTTTTGAACGAACGATAAAAGACCCCAGCTGAGAGGCGAGTTTAGTAATATTTAAAAATCATACAAAGATATTGTTACATCCCTCTTCCAGTTTACAAAAGAAACCTACCTCTAATCCCACGGGAAGCCGTCGACGGAATAGAAAAGCGAATTGGTCTATTTATAACTTACGGATATGACTCTACCAGGACCGCAGTAGAGTTCTGTAGAGTTTGACTATAGAGATACCTTCACATGTACTTTAGAAACTTCCGCCGCGAGTAAATATTAGCTGATAATACTTTCACAACTCTCGGGATTTGTATGTACCTATTTAAACGTATGTATATATTTATGTATTTGTATGTATTTAAACACATGTATTTGTATGTAAGTAAACCATCAAACGACGCGTTTGCTAAGTAATTCAGTTAATACATTTTCGTCTTCAGTATTAACATAGCATAACATCACGACTGTATTTTCCGTAAGTGTTAGGCAGCGAAGTACACTCCACGATACAATACATGATACATCCACGGTCAAAATCGCCCTCTCACAATACAATTTCTTTCTTAATAAATTTGAAAAAGGGCACAGCTATTCCTTTGTCGTGATCAGCTAACTTAGCGTCATATCTGTTTATTAAAGAAACGTACGTTATGTTATGTAAAACATTATCCAACGAGGAACGAAATTTACACTGCGATATCCGTTCGTATTGTATATACAATACACTATATAATTTACGAGATCCGCTTACAGGAGTTCCCGGGGAGTCGGGTGTCTTGCGGGATAAAATGGGAATTTCGCTAGTTACATGCACCTAACACTTCCAACTTGGTACAGTTTATTGAGATACTGAAAGCAACAGATACGCTGCGTAACATCGCGCCTGTAATCCCTCAAGAGGTAGGTAGAGGAGTGTAGTACACTCGTTTCATTAGCTACGTTTAGGTCTTATTATGGAATGCGTGGTGATTCTATTACCATATATCGGGTACGAATCCAGATTTCGAGCTACTCCTAGAGATAGTGAACGCATTGGCAAATTTGAAGGAAAACACTTTTCGCACTACTTTTGTTTAAATACTTTACACACCTTAGAGAATAATATGGAAAACTTTGTATGCGTGAAGAAAGTAATTCAGAAGAAACAATTCAGGTCGTTAAGTATAGAGATATTTAAAACTCGCTGCTCTCTACGCTCCCCGTAACAGACACGGCTTAATGATGTTACTGTAATAATGTGCGGTTGTACAGTTTTCCGCATGATATGGAAAACATTTTACTTTTCAACTAAGAAAATTACATGAAAAGTAATTATTACTTTAGCAGAAGTGAAAATTCACTGCACGTACTTCTGCATATGAGCCGTTATCTAATGAAGTTGAGTTAGTTATTGGAAGTATGAGTGAAGTTACCAAGTTATTTCCTAAAGTTATTCAGTCGGTGGACTATCGGTAAGTTGTAACTACGTTTTCACGTGGATATTCACCGGTAACTATAAATTACTTAGTGCTCTTGGTGTCGTAACTTCGCTCGGTATATTGTTTACGACGCGTAAATTATATGTGGAAAATAATGAAGTTCGTCTCTTCGTTTTCGCTTTCATTTAAAAAAAACTATCATTTTCATTTCTTCACTTTAAATTAAATTATTTATTGTTTACGTTCGTATTGTCAATATCAAAACACATTGTAGTCAGTGGTCAAACAGTAGCATAAAGAAAAGATTTATAGGGCCTACACTTTGATATTAAATAATCTAAATAACATTCAAACTTAATGATTTACGGTCAAATTTCGACCATTACTTGTTAGTTATAGTTAGTTAAAAAAGTAATTCTTTAGTATGAATATTATAAAAAACTTTTATAGCTCCCTGTTTAATTAATTTGAATACATATATTGAACATTTAAAGTCCAAACGTGAGGTTAAAAACGATTGAATATTACGTAACATCACGCTTGTAATCCCCGTAGAGTTAGGCAGAGGAGTGTAATAAAATCAAATGTTTCACCAGTTATGTTTAAGCCCATTACGGAATAGGTGGTGAATCTATTGTCCATCCATTAAATTTTATTTAAATATCATTAAAAAATGTACATAATTAAATATATAAACAATTTTTAGCATGCAACTTTTACATATTGATATTTATTATTTAACTAAAATGTTGGCTGGCTAATTTCATTGGGTTTTGTGACGTCATCGTGACAGTGACTACGCGCATCGTATAAATTTACTTGCATAATTTTCCCCTAACGCACCAAACGTAATATAACCTCAAAAATCCAATGGTGTCCCACCCAGGATTTCAACCTTACAATCAGCCTGTAAATAAATACCTTACAACGTAACCACCGAGGCAAATTTAGTATTTTTGCCCTGAGACCTGAATAAACAGCACAGTTTGCTTCTTAACTCTTCAATATTTATACGTTTGTACTTTACACATTTATACATTTGTTTTTATACATTTTTAATATATTACACGATAAAGACTGGATTGAATCTAAAATCTGCAGTCTGACGTATTAAACATTTACACGTATATAGAAATGTTTCCGGTTTTATGAAACCAATATTTAACTAACGTTACTTTGCGTAACTAGTGAAACGTGGTGTTGCACTACACTTGTTCCCTACCTCTTTGGGAATTAAAGCGTGATATTACCTTTTTATACGTTTCGTTACTTTGCGTACGAGTAAGTATATTAATGCTCTTATAAATATATTTCTATGCTAGGGTAATACGGTTGTCCCTTGGGGAATCACTATGACCCACATTGTAAATTGCACAACCAACCCTCTTCGGCAAAAATAAAAATTGATATTTACTGCATTTCCCCACAGTTATTATTACTAATATTTCGTAACACCAAGTCGCTAACGGGATGGGCAGAGAGCATCATATGCCAAATATTTCTACTCTTGCAGACCTAACTTCTGCGACATTCATGATTCTCTTCACACCCGCACGCCACGGTAATTTTCAGATACTTGTTTTACTTTCCCCAGATCAAGATGTAATATTATATTATATTACGGACGTAACTACAACGCACTAATAAAGCAGTATCAACACCAGAATGTACCAGTTTGCCATACGCCAATGATGTAGAACCATTTTTTACCGTAACCGAACCGTAATTGCCCTTAAATCGTACGATAATTCCAAAGAAAGTATGTAAAATACATCTCCGTTCAGATCTAACTTAAACCAAACCTGTATTGGCAGGGATTCAGAAAATATTACAGAGATATACTCGTACACGTTAGTGATGCACTGAAACACAGCCATTCTTAACTGTAAAATTTCACGATTTCAGCTTATGGCTCGCCATTTAACCGCCCGTTTGGCACACTGATCACAATACCGATACACGGGCAAACAGTTTCCGCTTCGATTTCCGGCTTAAAGTCTTAAAGGCTTAAAGTGAAGCAACTGGGTCAACTGCTTATCATGCCTCGCGAATCATCCATGACAGTTTGGAACTGATAGAATCTAATTTTACAGCCGAAAACTAAAATGAAAAATTTCAAAACTACAAAAACACGATCTGAATGTTTAAATTGATACATCATGTCTATCAAGATATGTGCTACATTGGCGAAACTAATCAATGATAATAAGTGCCGTATATAGGACTTTAGATTAGATTAGTTTTATACTTTACCGTACACCCAGGAGATTGCGCTGCTCAGACAAAGCACCCAGGCACGTGGCCAACTTATCTCAACTTGTTCCGTGCACCGTACATCCATTCCCCGAATCCACTTAAGCTTACCCTCAAATACCTAAGAAAATATGCACTGGCTTTAACGTAATTCATATTAATAGATGAGATTTTTCAGTTCACTGCTTTGATTTTACTTTTATGTTTAACCAATATATTACTGCACGACTATCGTAGACATTTTTGTCTCCTTAAGGATCGATGGGAAAGTCTCAGGCATGAGGTAAAGTTCTCAAGGCCGAGAGTTATCTTTTACTATCTTTTTTCCCTAATCAACCCTGTGGTGACTGCCTCGCTGATCGAATGAATGAGAGCGCGCCTGCTCGACTCGACTCGAGAGGTCCTGGGTTCGATTCCCAACTATTTTGATAGTGGGACGTAAATGTAACTAGTGAATCATAGGAGTTTACTACATTCCTTCGCATACTTCTCCAGGGAGATCAGGCGTGGTGTTAATGATTGTTGCCAGTACTAGGTGGCAACATGGTGAGGAGATCTGAAGTATCTAAATATAAATATTGCATCGAAATATAAAATTTGTTTAAAGTTAATTATAATTAAAGATGAAAAAGAAAAATCGTCAAAATTACATTTATAACTGAACTTGGTCGTAAATAATTTTCAATCTACTCAAATAGAGGTCTCCCAGAAGCAAATTCAATTATGTATAATAAACGTCTGTGAAATTTATATTTATGGACGAATAAAATCTAGGTTTAAGTTTAACCATTAAGAAGAATTTAATGACTTTTAAAGAAAAAGTTCGGACGATAAACTTTTCTAGTAGTGTCCTGAGTAGTAGTATAAATTTGTGCTCAAATTTCTCATGAGTTACGCCAGCTACCGTCATTACCTGAATTAAAGATAGCATCACGCCTTTAATTTTACTGCAGTATTGTTTCGACTAATAATGAAACCAGATATGAATGTCTTAAACGAATTGAATTAAGTTAATATTTTCCTCACAAAACGCCGATGAAACAAATAAATATCAAACTATTTTGAAATTGTCTCTATTCAAACATTTCTAAGTATTAAACCTGACTCTCAAGATGAAAACGAAAGTACCTAATGGACTTGTACAAATTCACATGAAAGATTGAGCGACTCCAGGTTTGTATTATTTGAAATAAGAAGTTTATAACGTTTGCTAAACAAATTTAATTCGTTAAACGCTATTTGAAGTTGTCAGAATTATTCAATTTGGTGTCTGCCTATAAGCCAATAAAGCTTTAAAACATTTAGGGCTGTATTTAATAATACATAATTACTTTGAGAGAAATATAAACTATTTTACTTAGCTGTGTATCCTCGCTGCTTTGCCACTGATAAACAAACATAACTATAATGAAATTGATTACATAAAGCGATCCTCGGAAGAAAATATTGAATATCGCGTAACAAAAGATAGATTGTTTTGTTTTTCAATAAGATTTTATTCTATGGTCGAATATAAAATAGATTATGAATCTCGTAACACAATTGAGAGTTTTATCATAATTGAACGCACAACACCTTCGACAATTTTCCGACATTCCCCATACTTTTAGTTTCATCCATTACATGACTGCTAGTTCAAATGTAAATACGTTATTGATCAAATAAAATCTAAAATAACACAATCGAGAAATGGAAAAGAAAAAATTGTAGTGTACTGAATCAATTTTCCGCGCGAGTACTGGATGCTCGCTCTCATATCTGCCACCCCCCGGACTGCACGTCCGCTGGGTCAACACCAACTTTGCGTTCCGGTGTTACTACAAACTGCAACAGCATAAAATTCATGTGAGCAACACGTACGAGAAAACTTCATGGAAATGCATGTTTTCTAACAACAATAATGATAAAAGTTCTATACTGTAAATAGGTTTTGTTTTAGTTTTACACTGAAGACGTAAATGTCGCAACTTTCAGAGGGTTCATAGGTTTATGCGTGTTTTCCAGATTTATAAACAGAGAAAGAGCATTACCTGAGAAAGCAAACAAAATTGCAGGTTTTATGACCAAATAAATATCACCAGCAGCATCAGCATATTGTATTCCACTGCTGGACTAGGTCTTCCCTGAAGGGTTATGCCGTACCCCCAATGCGCGGGTCGCAGAGCAAAGCCACTCGCACCGCCGCGCCGTCGCGACTGGCCACAGGCGGTCAGGGAATATTTGCCAGCGCAGTTTTTAGTCCTCTCTTACGTCATTTTGTATCCCGGCGAGGGGTCAGGAAACGTACTCTTATTCCATCCGGATACAGACGAAATAAATACAAAATTTTTCTCTGTCTACACTTTCCTTTCCACTTCATTAGCCTACCACACAGAAACTAGGGCGCTAAGTCTAATGCCGGTTCATTTGCAAGACCTGCTTTCGACTAACAGAGACGCTATTTCACGATATTCGATACAGATATTCCCATTTATGTTATTGTATTTATTCCATTATTTTCCATGTTGTTAGACGATTAATAGTTTGTCATTGGTTTCGAGAGAAACGCGGACGAACTATTTTTTAACTACAATATTGTTATCAGATGGCCATCGAAAACTTCATTTAGTAATTTAATTGTAACTCCAAATTATAACTAGGTCTATAATTATAATAATTATTTATTCTATATGTAACAATTATTTATTTATTGAATGTCGAATTCTTCATTTTGGATGTTTCTATTAAGCTTCCGGTGTACAAATTGGAAAGCACATATGTTAGCAATGAATATATTTTCCGCCCAGGACACTCGTACGTTTTATTCTACGTATCAAATCCGCCAGTGGTGCACACACTTGGAATTCACGTCTTATAAAATTTATTAGAACAAAAGTAATTTTTTTCTTTAACAGTCAAAGTGGCAAGGTTTCTACCGTCAAAAACAGTCAATTACTGATGAATTATTAATTAATATATATAAGTTTTAGCACATTCTGTATGAACGATTGGACCCTACTAGAAACTAACTTTTATACGTGATACTGATAAAGGATTATATTGCCTTAAGTTTTAACATTGGCTTTAAATTACAATAGCTCCGCCCTCAAAACGCCCCTAACAGGTATTTATAATGGGCAACGGTGACCCGATATTGACAAAAGTTAAGAGATTAAAGTTCGCGCGCTGTAAAACGGATATTAGTAAGTTGAGAGCAGATATTACACAATTCATTTTTATTATACCCTTAGTTCCACGTTTAACGTTATTAGCGTCAATTCTACGTGTGTATTGTATTGTTCTCATTATTCAACATATTTAATTACAGAACATAGACAACGATGTATATTTCTGAAATACATACGTTTAAATTTTTTCACAAACCACAGTACACAAATCTTCCCCATGACATCGACTGGAGATGCAAGAATCACTCTTTACAAGTAAACGCTTTTCACATTTATTGTTAGTCATTATTTAGGAATTAAAAGCATGATCAAAATCAAAAAGCGAATGCAAGCATCCACATTTCTTACTTTGAATCCTGATGTCCCGGACGGGCTTGGAGATGGTGCTACAAAAATATCTGTCCTAGTTAACAAACATCTTACTCAGGTATTGAAACTTGGAAGAGCGTGCAAATGAAAATGTATCCTGCATACAACGGTGTCAACAGCTTCAAATTAACATGTAAAAGCAAAGCTCATTCTGTTCCCGTGTCGCGTTTATTTAACATCGTGATGACGGGAGTCATGACGTAATGCGTCAATCTCGTGAAATTTCACTTTTAACGATACAGTTAAAGCTTTAAACAATTTCATTCAATGATAATTATCAATCATAATCGGATAAATAAACAAAACATCTAGGTGCTTTCTAACACCAAAGAATTTTTTGTTGTAGGAAATGTTTTGTATGTTGAAAAACTGTCATTCAGTCCTTTGGAGGAACTGTCATCAGCAGCACAGCTGTACAGGAGAACGGCCGAATTTCTTCGTGACACCTCCTGGTATTGGAACCTCCCATCATTTAGATACATTCTTATGTATCTAAATATTACTTACATCATTCACAAATACATACAAAGATTTAAATTGAAAAAAAATAACTCTAGAAATCCTTAGGAATTTCACACGAGAGACTTTTGAATAAATGTCAAGTTAAAGTAAGGTTCAAGTGGATTTGTCGGAGCGTTTTATCTGAACAGCGGTAAACTGCCAGCTGTGTGAAGTTTAGCAATAAATTTATACGGATCAGCTCTGGCGCTCTGCCACGTCCGGAGACGAGACCCACCATTTGCATGAATCTTCGGTTACACTTGCCAGATGTACTGGCATCTTATTTTATTACTTTAGGAACTATTGTAACTACTATAAATATATCTGGAATGCGTAATATGTATATTTTTCTTTCAATTCCAATTTATTTCAATTCCTTTGAGTTGTTAGGTTGTATGCGATTTTAAGCTAAACACTGGATCAGCGCTAACAACAGCTAAGTGCCAACTTGGACCAGGAATACAGAATAAAAACAAGGATTATCAATCAGGTTTACTAGTGCTATAATGTTGGTATATTTTCCGACCCTTTTATCGTTCCACTGTTGGAACATGGGTCTCCCCCAGAATGAGAAGCCATAGCCTGCCACGCTGGCCAAGTGCCGGTAGGCAGACTTCGCACGCCTTAGAGAACAATTCTATGTTGGTATTGGAAACAGATAATTACGAGAATATGTGAATAAATATTTGTTACAGCGATTCTGGCGTGTGTGTTTAGGACGACGGTTTGAACATATTACAAGCCATGCTCATATTTGTCTGGATCACGCATATTGAGCTTCATATAATACTAGCTGACCCGGCGAACTTCGTACCGCCTAACAGTCAATGAAATAAACAAAAATTTTAACAAAACAAAAAACCGACTTAAAAAAATCTATTCCAAAACAAATTAATATGCTCTAAAAAGTAAAAAAATAATTAGCTATACTCAATCAAATTGTTACGATAATGATAACGCTCGCTGATGTTTAGAAAAATGATTGTCAAATGTTTGATTAATGAAGTAGCATGTTGTGGCGAATTAGACAAAATATACAACAACTTCATAACCGCGTGTCAAGGTTTAAAATACCCGAGGGAAAGACCAGATGATGTTGCTTGATTTACAAATTTACGTCACGACACCGCCGAAAGCTGACGGGAATAGACAAGCAAATGAAAACGAGCTAAAGTAAATAAAACCGAAAGCTTTTAGGAATAAGAGACAAAATTGATGAATCGAAATGTCTCGAATTACTGTTTGTTTACGTAACCCAAGTCGCTGAAGTTCGGTAACAGGCGTTTGTTCCAACGTTGAATTGTCTAAATAGGTGCAACAAGGAGATAAAAGATTTAAACAACTGGAACAGGCATCGATAGTAAATGTGGGGCTTATTTTATTTTAGGCCGAGGGAGAGAAGACTATCGCTTTCAACAAAAATAGTAAAACCCTAACTGTTCTGGGACTTTAAAAACGTCTAAGAAGCCGGTGTATGAATAAATGAGAAATATAAATTTAGAAGAAGCAAGTCTCAAGAACTCTACGAAAAGAAATATACGCTCCCTGCTTACCTTGTAAAAGACCTGGCGTGTAAATATGAGAATAATATTAATAATAGTTATACTTTAATAGTTTTCTTAAGTTAGTGCCTGCAGATTGCTGGTGACGTCACACGAGTGAACTTCTCTACATTCATT
>DWTO01004166.1:0-11803 GCA_018244755.1 Jemadia pseudognetus
AACGTAACTAGTGAATTGTGAAAGTGTTCTACACTCTGCCTACCTCTTCGGGGATAACAGGCGTGATGTTACGTCGTTTACGTGATATATTTTCAAAATTTATTTTGATTTTTCGATAATAACTCCCAATAAATATAAAGATTGAAACTGTGTTCAAGCGATTTGATGCATGTCTAATAAGCAATGTCAACTGCTATTGATGACGTCAATGTGATGATGATATTGTAGTAGTAGGTACATATATATTTCAATTTAACGTGTAAATATAATTTAAAAAAGTAATTTTATAACACTACTATAGACTTTTATATGTTTAAGTAATATTTTTCATAACAGTCGGTATAATTACACAATCTTGTTCCACACTGAATTTTCGACGCATGGCAAGAATGCGCGGTTAATTATGTACGGAAATTAAAGAATTTGTCAAACATTGCCCAAATTGTTTTCGTTGCGGTCGCCCAAAACGTAACACAATCGGTTGCTCAAAGAACCAATGAATCAGTGGTGATATCACCATCGTTACGCGACGTGCATACTTAATGAACAATTGCAACAAAATCAAAGCATTAATTGACTCATGATTATTGAACAAATCCATTGTTCATCTAGTATACACCCTAAATTTTGATGCATGCATTCATTGAATTTTAATTTTAATTTAATTCATTTTTAAAATATATAAAACTTGAAGATGAACGCGACAATGTGTGAGATATGCTTTTACATGTTGATTTTAAATATATTTCAAACTTTTAGCTGAGCGTAGTCGTACATAAAACGCTAGTAATTAAATCACTGCATGTGCAAATAAATTCATATAAAAACGTTAAAACTGCGCTTTTAATAACGCATGACTGGCATAACTTCGCTTTTAAAAATGTACAGTTTAAATTTTCAATAAATTTTTTTATGCTGAGCAAATTACACATGCTTTAAACTGTGCACACGTATTTAACGTAACAAGCCAGGAGAGGATCGCTGTTACTCCGAAGGATAAATTGCATGCGCATAAGTAGTTTCATCATCCACTATTGCTCTCGTTCGCTGGCATTCGTTATGAATAGCGTGGTTTTGTTTACAAAGGTATTGTTTCTGCTGCGACCCCATTTCCTCTGAGTGGTGCGGCGCGATCGTGACGTAACGCCGATCTCAGGTTAATTATCGGCAACGTTATGCCGTTTCTTTCCCTCATCTCGGGACAATAACGGTTACGTGATGGAACGTCCCGGCATAATCCGGCCGAGTGCTCGTGCCGTATTCCAACGTTCGCTCCTCCTCGTTATCGCACGCGACGACCTCGTTTCCAACACTCAGGACGAACGGAAACGACAGAATTGTGAACTTTAAAATATTAATTTCACTTGCTAATATACTGGAACGTTGAGATGAAAAAATATTGCCTATTCATTACAAAAAGTAGACCAGTGTAAAACTCTCATGTTATCCTTTTAATAGCGAGAGATGACTATTGACACAAAAAACGTATAAACACCGAGGTGAGATACAGATACAGCAACAGTTTATGTAATTTGTAAACATTTTACAGAATTAGTGATTTACAGGAATTGCGTACAAAAATTTTATGTATTATTTTGACCTAAGCAGATACACCTGGTTAAAGACAGTGACGTCATTTTTCTAAGAATACTTATATAAATTAACAAATATTAATAAAAAATTATAGTTTTAAAAGGTAAAATTATCTTATGATAAATTCTGACTAAACATCGCAATGATTTTGAAACGTCTTCTGCGTTCGAAGTTCGTCGTAATGGGTGTGAAGTGTAAAATGTTAAGGTGTGTTTTATCAGGACATTGGACGAGTGCGCACAGTGAGCCACGGCGACGCACGATACAATGACCACTTGTAGATTAGCATGTAGATATCGCTCTGTTTGTCGCTACTTCGTTGAATTTTTGAACATTGGGCAATGGACTGTGCTCTGATAAGTCCAATGCCAGATACAATGGTTGCGACATCACAGTAAAACCATCAATTCAAATATTCTTTTACTTATGTTATACACCCTGCCTTACGCATGCATATAAAGTTGAAAAATAAATATTAAAACTCTGAATCAGATGTTACAATCGGTTCGTGAGTATTTGAGCAAATAACCAAATATTTTAATTGATTCGTATTTTGTTCATGACTATAGCAAATGCAGTTTATTGCTAGTAGTTCAGTTAATGAGCTCTGATGTTCTATTTAAAAAAAAAAGACGTACAAATCTGGGTCTTTTTTATTTGAGTAAAATGGCTTGAGTTCACGCGTTAGCCTGAAGGATTACTATTATTATCATTATATATATGAATCAGAGAATTATGTGTATTAATAGAGTGATTAACGTAATAGCACTTCCGGTTTGTAAGGCTAAAGATATTTGGCACACGGTGCTTTTTGCTTACCCCGTAAGGAAATTGAGGTGGTAATGTACTTCTAATAACAATAGCACAGGTCACAAGAGATGCTAGCCCCGGAGATTTAAATAAGCTTTACATCCAAAACCGCAAGATCATTATGCCATTTGATATTAAATTTTGAAAACAATTACGAACACATTGTTTTGTTACTAACACTGCCTTTGTATAAATAAAATCACGCCGGTTTCGCATGGACCGTGTCACGATTTATTTTGAAACTTTAACAATACGACATTTATCAACTAAAGTTACGCAGATTCAAATATAGAACATAAAATACTTTATGCAAATCTACATTTTAATTTCTTATATTTTAAAGAACTCATCGAATCGTGAAATTCAAATGAAGCAAAAAATCAGATTAGTTTAATTTTAATCTACTAGGAAACTCCTATCATGGAATTTTTAATAAGTTTTTGTTATTTTTTTTTGTTGTGCACGAAGATCTGAGGTAAATTACCAAACAGTATACCAGAGAACAAGCGACAAGGCTACCTAAATACTTACAAAGCAGTAAAAATAACAAAAATGAGCTAGTAACAATATTATTATTAACATCACGACAGGTTCCTTACATAGTAGGTAGATACTCCAATCTTTAAATATCTCTATCTTTACAGATCAGGCATGTCTCTTCTACATTCATCGTCACCCATACATTCTACCCAATTTCGAAAATAACAATAGTGGCCTGTAGGTCAAAGGTTAAGCAACGCCTATTAAACAAACATGAGCTAAATGTACGAGTAAATTCCAACTTGCTCGTTTATATTCAAATTAAATTTTCGAAATCTATTTTCCGGGAGAACCAGATATGTTAAAGATTATCGACATATTGCTTTTGAACGCAAAAGCAGTTTCTATGTGTTTAGTTTTAAATCGATAAACCTATATAAAAACCACAAAATATAACTCCAAGAATAATGCCCATAAACAAGTAGTTAATTCACACTTACATCCGGCTTCTCAGAACAGGTAAGATAAATCGAACATAAAAATAAACGTTCGGTAATGGCTTTTTAGAAATGTACGCTGTATGATGCGATTGGAGAGATATTTTGAGATTTCTGAGCATGTCGTCGTGTGTTCGTTGAAAAACGTTTTCGATTTTTCTATTTAAAAAGTTAAAATTCGTTGAATCCTTTCTGCTGTTACGGATTTTGTAATTAAAATGTAATAGAATAAATAATGTACATAATAAGCTGTAGGTGTTACATGTGAGCTGCTGAAGGAGTCTTCGTACTACTGCAGTGCGGATTGGAGGAAATACAATCCACGTATAAAACTGGACATCACACAGATGTTGTTAGGGTGTCTTTAAAGCCTCGATGCCGACGATGTTTACCGATTGTTACTTAACGATTGCAAACGCGATTGATTGCTTACCGTGCCCTTCGGGTGACGCAAACGCTTGTGATAATTTGCCACTAGAGTTCTGCCATTTAAGAACCGCCCGCACCCCGGGTTACTCTAGCGACATATACCCGTATCTGGACGAGTGCTTTATAAATCGCATATTTAAAAAAAGGAGAAGAAACATGTAATATTTTGGTAACTATTAATTATTCAGTTGGTGACATTGTATGTGAATATTCGTCTACATAACTCTAACCGTTTTATGTATCGCCATATATTTCATAATGTGTAAGATTAAAATGCACCATTCTTCATGTCTAATAATATTGATTTACAAAAAAAAATATTCTGCATTCGCTTCAATTTTGAAATCGTGAATGATCAATTCGCAAATTATTTCCTCAACAGGCTCCAGGACGATATTTATAGCTATTATAACTAGGACAAACTTTAAAGATGAAAATGTTGTTGGTAGTTCAATCCGTTGGGAGTAAAGTCCTAATTGCTGTTTGAAAACGCTATTGAAGTTATCAGAGCATAAATTTTTATAGGTCAAAATATAATCAATTAGTTACAAATAAAAACCTCTTAGCAAACAAGAACAAACATTACGTTCTAAGTAAGACGCACAGTCTTATACGTTAGTGTTACGAAATAGCAGTTTACAAGTTATATCGACCACGAAGATAATAAAGTTTTAATGGACCGACTTCACGTTTACTTCAAAGAAACATAAAAAGAGTATGGTTTCAAAATTCATGTTATAAGTTGGATAGAAATGAACAACAAATAGTAAAGATGAGGGTTAATGGATACTCTTTCGCAAGCGTGGTTTTTGATAGTAAAGCCAGTGCCAGTGGTCGTAGTGGCTGCTGGAGGGCTCATGGCAGTTCATTGATCGATTAATACTATGTTCCACGGTGCTCAATTAATTAGACACGAAGAATGATATTGTTTAAAAAAATACACAAATTACATTTCCATGAAAATAATAGAACACATTTCCAAAGATTTATACATACCTAAATAGAAATATTGGTAGTGTTGTATTTGTTATAAGGACCGATATATTGTCAAAGATGTCGCGTTCAAATATGGTAACATATTTGAATAATGAATTCAAATGAATATATATTTAAGATCTATGTATTTACTTGTCCCTGTCATTGTAGGTACTTATAACACCCATAGTAATTGCCCGGTGCGGGGCCCTGAGTGTGAAGGGAATACTTATGGATAAGGAAGCATACAATCCAAATGACTGAGTGTCCTTGAAAAGATTTTTATGTAGCGCTATTGAAAGTTAAAACGTGTTTATTAAAGACGAGAAACGAAAAATGAAAGGTTTAAATATTTTGGAATGAATAATATATATTTTAAAACTATTGTTATACAAACACTTTTATCAAGTAAGGGAAACGAGTTTGAGACACACTCGATACAAAATTCCCAGATCATAAGGAAGCCTCTACAAACAAACATATTTCAGTATTTTTTCAGAACTGAATTCAAAGTACCGCTTTTAACTTAATTGCTTTATATATTAGGTACTACGCAGTATATCCAACTTAAATGTAAAAAATATCACAGTAGAATGACAAATGCGTATATTTAGGCGTTGCGACCGAGTTATCGTAATAAAAAGCAATGTCATCACACCTAGCAATTCATTCCAATATCGCACGCCAATATCCATAATGGTCGTTCCAAAGTCGATAGATGTTCTGCCATTTACTGACCCCTGACCTACAGATTGCTGGTATTTTTAGAACCCCCATCCAGCTCGCTTCAGCGAGGCCGTTCCGGTGCTCGTTTGCTGAAACAATTGACGTCATAGCGCGTCTGAAGGCCAGATCGTTAATCTTGTAAACAACGCCACTAGGTAAGTAACAATGGGTACGGCTAGGGGAAAATTATACCGACTACAATAAATAAATCACGATGTTGTGTATAATTTCTTCGAATACTGTATTAGATTGGAAGTCTAGAATAATTCCATAAACATTATCTGCCTAATTGGGCATATCTTGGTCATACTGCTAAATAATATCTTGGTCATTTTCCACGAGGACCCAAACCACGTAAAATTTTCGCTCTAAAATAAATATTTATGTATTATTGAGTAAACAAAAAATAAAGAGCATAATGCAAAGCGCGAGTTCCTATATGGGATTGCAGTGAATACTTTGCTCAACAGTTTCTCTTCGTTATTTACCACGTTGACTTGGCTCACGTTGGTTGCTTAAGACAGCCATTAGAAATGCTGTTTTCATTCGGCGGCTGAATTTCACGAGGTCTTTTCTTTATGCACATTATGCGTGTGTATGAGAGCCGTGCCATGTTATGCTAAATACATTTATAGTACACATTTTAGACACCAGACCATGGTCACGAACATTATGAAACAAGTTGTTCAACATGACTATAATAATTTAAAATAAAATGTACTTTTATATTGTTCTCAATTTATTTGTCTGTTGGGGCGTTTAAATACGTTAAAATTAGAACAACAAGATTGGGTTAGTATTGCCAATCAAAAATACATAGCATAAAGAACAACAATACAAATGAAATACATAATATTTAGTTTTAATATTAGCGTCACACGATACGTATACGAGGGGAACTAATTTAAATATGTGGACATAGATCGATATCAATGCCTCAGCAAAAATAGGGGAAATATAATCCTGTCAGTTAGTGTAGACCGCCATTAAAAAGATTGGATATCTCGTTTGGTTCTGACCAAAGGGGTTTGATTAGTAGTTGCTACCCCTTCAAGGACAGCTATTAAAACTATTATACGTATGTGTCATTGTATGATTTAATAAAACAAATTCGTCATCAAAACTCCTGAAATCAATTATATATATAAAAAAAGCCATTCCCAAAGTCAACTTCTCATTCATTTATTCGTCCTTTGTAGTAGTCCTAAGTAATTACAGAAATTCAATATCCTATGCATGAAAACTATTTCTTTAATTCTAAATACAAAAACGATTCTTTGCATACTTAACCTTATCCATATAAGTGCCCAAACAATCCATGTCCAGCAGTAGGATGAAGAATAGACTTAAGTATGTACCCACATGCATGATTATTGCTATGCCTTAATAAAAATTAAAACAATGGGTCATTTCAATTGTTTCGATTCAACAAATTCAAACGAAAAATTCAAGTAAGCATCGTGAGAAAATGTTTATTCTCAGGGACTAAATTGCTTACAACGTTTTGCTCGAACATAATATTGTTGAGTTTTCTCGGCAAGTGTCGCGCTCCGCCAACACTACATTAACCCATATCCGTCAGGTATCTAATAACTTGCAAGTGATAGCTAACGACAGCTGAGATTGATGCTTTATAGTTTTAGTCGATAAATCAGATTACTGTCCCGGATGACACCGCTGCTCCGGCTAGTAGAAACTAACAATATTAAACGACTTGAGAGCTCCTGATCGTAGTTACGCTAAAGCCTATTCCACCTTATATTTAAAGAAAATGTAGGACAGTACTACGAGCTTAAAACGATTATATCACCGTGTTTTAACGTCAAAAATCATAGATTAATTTTTTGGCGTTAGCTAAGATTGTTGGAGCGTAAACAGAATAATAAATACAGAATTATTAGTTTCATGAAAAGCAAGTTTTATTACAATTCAACGTTGCATTCATTGCTTATGTATGGCATGATTATCACTCATTCTCAATAATTCTTTTCAGCGCTATTAATCAATATTATTGCAATGATCCGTCAGAAATCCACGCGATTCGCAAAAGGCAAAAGACAGCAAAATGCCATTCAAACAACACAAACTCTATTTATCCGGCTGTACCTGTTTCCACTTCGGTAAAAAGCTCAGAAATTGTCTTTGTTGTGGAAATAAAAAGCTGTTGCAGTGATCGCATTGTTTAACGTTCAAACCATTGTTGGAATGTTACAAACTACCATTATAACGAGGACGTAAGTTGTTACCTAGGATTCCATTAATAACAAAAACCAAACTTGTAAACACAGAATGCTACTGGCATCAAAGTAGGTACAATTCCACTGTAATACGGCGTGTGAAATGTACCTATAATATAATAATAGTCCTATAATAATAATAATAGTCCTATAATAATAATAATAGTAATACCTATAAAATATAATAAATAAACGCTGTGTCAGTACATAAAAATTGTTTAACATGTACGAGTAAAATTTGAGGTAAAAAAAGATAATTATTATAAATTTGAAACTGTTCATTTTTTTAATAATAAACAATGCTTGATTAAAAAACTATATGTTGATACATATTTTGCATTTGAAAGACCAATTTGTATTAAATATTCTATTAACATCGTCGTTTGTCGTGTTGGTTGCAAGCGAGACTCCCGAACGAGAGGTCCTGGGTTCAAATCCTGGGTTGGACACTACTAGATTTTTCTAAGTTCAATTTTCTAGTAGTGACTTGGAGTGTATAGGACAATAGACTCACCACGTATTCCATAGTGGGACATAAACATAACTGGTAAAAAATGGAAGTGTAATGGGAGTGTGTAGAGGAGTGCCTCTGCCTACCTCTTCGGGGATTACAGGCATGATGTTAGGTTACGTATTTCAACTGTTCAAAATACTTGTTTCACATGACAGGGACAAGAACAGGTTATGATCAAGTGAACAAGATTAATTGAAAGTTTCAAGCAATGTATGAAGCGCATACGTAATGCAAGTACTTATTGAAATAGATTTCTTAAACAAATGACGTAATCATTATAGATGTCACTATGACACGATGTAAGTCGTGTGATCGTTTTTCATTAGCCTAGTTCTAGCTAATAAAGTATGATAGCTAATTAGAACACTTTTATTATTTAAAGAATATGATTAAAATAATATACCTGCAATAAACAGTTAACATTAATGTATTTGCTAACGTTATTTGTATCCCTGACGATAAGGAAATATGTTGGTACATGATGAATACACAAAAATACCAGACGTTACAAGTTGTCATCTAAGTATAATGTAAAATCCCAATACGTAAGTTTCAGCGTTAAAATAAAACCGTGCTGATTTATCCTCAACAAGATATCAAGTACGATTTCAATGGAAGGCCCATACAGACGTTCCAGATGTAAATCAGGTCGATACGGGTACATGTGGATCAAGTCGAAACCGCTCTGTTTCGACATACTAATGGGAATTCCTGTACCGTACCAAGTTTACCATTCGTGTAATCATTATGAAACAGGCGTGACTACGAAAACTTAATGCATCGTTTTATTTCCGACCGAAATGCAAAGTGATGAAATATTGCATGGGATATTAATATTAGTCCCCAGACATGTGCGATAGAGAGATGGAGTTTAGAAGCCATAAATTTCAAATGAGTAGGGATCATAAAGAGTAGGCACTAAAAGAATGCTGTATTTTATTACATACAAAATAATATCCTTGCATATTTGTAGGTAGTAAAAAATATAATCAAACATTTGTATAGAGCTGTACAATCGCGGAACTGCAAATATGAGCAGATGTTATCTTAGATCTAAGAATATTTATAAAACTCTTTGTTTTTGACTGTCTTCCGCTGTTGGATTAGCTAGTGTTAACAGATTCACGAGGTGGGATTAGCGGGCTAAACTAAATCTCAGGATAGAGAAGCGTCGACGAAACTGTCCTTTGATTAAAGTGAATAAAACACGTGAATAATATGAGAACACTTATATTAAGTCAAATCTTCGTCAAAATACTGAACACACTTAATCTCTACTAAAATGGAATAACAACGGAGGCGATGATAGAGCTCAATCTGCGTATAAATGAATCCCTCGTTGATACGTCGCACAATCAATAAGCCACTTCCGTATGCGGGCGAGCACGATTGGTTTATTAGACTTGATGACAGTTACGCTTCCAATACAATATTTTCCCGTGGGTCTCAATAAGAGAGGTCAACTAATCCGACATAAGGAGATGCAAGCGCACTTGTGTGACTCTTAATGAAACCAATCTAACTAATAGAAGTTCATTGCTTTAAATTATAACTCGTACAGTTTCGGTGGGCAACCCAAATTATTTTCTATTGTTCCACAAACAGCTAGGCTAATTGAATAAGTAACAGCTTTGTTTAATATTACGATATTAGTAGGTACATTTCTGTGTTTCGATAATTACAAATAACGAAAACCAACAAAATGATTTTAATCGAAATAGTGTTACGGAATACATTAAGAATTAATATAACTTAATAAAGAATGCTCTGTCATTTCGGATATACCTATCGTTAGTATTATTACTGTATTAACGAAATGTTTTTGATCTTGTTAATCAATTTTAAAGGAAAGTTAGTTAGTTCAGTATAGTGAACAAAACAGGACAATAAAATTTAATAAACAAATTGCACAAACAAAACAACAATTTTACAAACATACAAAAAAATATTATCGTCACATCCGTTGATATACGAAAACGAAGATAGTCGTCGACAGTTAAAAGTAAGTAGGGTGTGAATGTAAAGGGTTGTAAGCGTTTTAGGGTACGTCCCCGCACTTAACGTGCACGTTGCGATTAGTTAGTGTGCCTGATAATAAGCCCCTCGCCCCCTTGCACAGATAGAGCACTCTTTAAAATTTAAATGTCTACATTATTTTTGAAACTCCACCGTAGTTAGAATTATGATTTTTGTTTATGTAGCATTTATTGGGCCGCATATATTATTAATAATCTTTTCGTTAGGATCTATATGTGTACGTGATCAAATAAAGAAAGAGGTTGAATAGGTCTGAAACTTAACATAAACTTAATAATTTTATCAAATATTTAATAATTTAATAATGAATAGTAAAAACACGTCATTAACCCAAATGCCCAAATTAGCATAACCTGTATGAATATTCTATAACATGATTTCATATGCATAGAACCCTCTGTAATTCACACTACCATGGAGTCATGTGCCCGGTGCATGGCGATAGGCTCACCACCTATTCCATAATGGGACGTAAACGTAACCGGTGACACGTGGTAGTGTTCTGCATTCCTCTGCCTACCTCTTCGGGGATTACAGGCGTGAAGTTACGTTTTTTATGGAGTCATGCAACCAACAATGATCACCCCTATACTAAATCTATATTACTCCCTACCTTGCCGGTCGTGTTGGTCGCAATCGCGACTGGCGATCAGAAGGCCCTAGTTTCAAATCCGGGTCGGACACTATTACATTTTTCTATTTTAATTTTCTACGAATGACTTGGAGTCTGGCTGTTTGCCCGGTGTATGGCAATAAGCTCATCACTTATTCCATAGAGAGACGTAAACGTAACTAGTAAAATGTGGGAGTGTATTACTTTCCTCTGTCTACCTCTTCGGGGATTACAGGCGTGATATTACATTATTATTTATTATGTTATTATTTATTATGTTATAGTTATATTATTCCTTCCTTGAAAGTTTAATATGGTTATGTATAGAAAGTAATGTCTGTTACTAACATCAATATAGCACGTTGTAGATATAAATAATACATCATGTATTATGTATTTGGATACACATCGCGTGTTTATATACACTTTTACATAATCCGCTTTTAGTTCAAGAACTTTAGTTTACATACATGTACATTTATTCCTTCCTAATGGTGGAACGTAGGTATAACATAGGCGCTAAATCGCAGGAGTGTACTACACTTTTCTGCCTACACCTTCGAGGAAATACCGGCGTGATGTTATATTAAATTAAATTTTACTAGTAGCGCAAAAAAGTTGCGAACAGGTTAAATGTTGAGAGAATTAAAAGTTCAATACATTAAAGTACCGATGGACGTTGTTCTGTTTAACTACAACTGGTCTATTTTCAGAGGCGGCCCTACGAAGTGCTAAACGTACAGTAAGTATGAGTTGATACACAGCGCACTTGGAAATAATGTAGCGTAGAGCCGCTGACAAGAAATTTATTCGACACTAGCTGACCCGCGAACTTCGTACCGCCTAACAGTCAATGAAAAAAGGAAAGTCAAAGAAAAACATGCATTTTCTA
>DWTO01004167.1:0-11801 GCA_018244755.1 Jemadia pseudognetus
TGCAAAAATATTTTATTCCATAATAATAACGTCAAATTAGAGGAGACAAAAGACAATTTCTATCTATATGTACCAGTATATCATAGACGCGTTGGCACAGACGGTACCTACGTCTAATTGAAAGCAAACAAGCCGCCGTGTAGTGATGTTCTCCGCGCGGGCTTTGTCCACGCCTGTGGCTACTGACTAATTAGGACTCGGTGGAGACTTTCACTGACTAGCCTGAGTTAAATACACATTTACTATTTTATGCACGTCAGCTCAATAGTTTCTGGCGTAAAAAAGCACTTTTTGATTTATATCTTAACAACACATTTTTACATTTCAAAGTCCCGGTGTCAAGGCCTTCGCATATATTTACATAACATCTATATGTCAGTCTGCTTCCTTTCTAATATTATACCTAGTGACTCTTGCTTTCAATATAATTTTTAACAGATAATCACATAAGGTAACTATCGTTCAATGAAAACTATCGTCCAGGAATATTTGGTATAAGTCATTACAGCTACATTCCTTTAAAAGAAAAATTTTTTTTCCGTCTTCCTTACAGAGTATAGTGTGTTAGCATTGCAAAATTAACTCGAGGCAAAGTGAATCAAACTTCATTCCACATTTTACTCGTGCGATTTCGCAGCAAGCACTAAAAGTAAAATGCCTATGAAGAGAATGATAAATACAGAAGAGCCATGTTAGATTTGTATTGATGAAAATATTTGGCACACTGTGCTCTTTGTCTACCCTGTAAAGGACTTAGCGTAAAGGTATAATAATATATTTTTTTAATTTCAAAAACATTACCGGATATGTAAGCAAGTTTCCAAAATGAATAAAATTTCAATTTTGCATGTAGAAGGCTGGCGGGATATCGTAGTCCCGTTGACAAAGACGGAGAGTCTAATTGAAAGCAAACAAGCGACCGTGTCGCAACATCGTCTGCGCGGGCTGTGTCTGCGCGCGACGGCCATCTCGCTTACACCGGCGTATCTTAGTCAATTTGTAATTAGTTTGCTAAAAACATATAAATAGATCCCTTTGTGTACCCTACGCTTTAATCAGTTTTTCTTCGTAAGATACACATGGAATATGTAATCCTATATAAATAATAATTCAACGCTGTCCGTTGTTGCACTATTAACTTCAGATCGGCTGCACAGATCTGGTTCTTATTTTAAAAAAGTATCTTGGGACATCACTGTCCACATCCATCTTATCCTAAAGTAGTCTGAGTCTGCGTTACGGTAACATGTACATTAAATATACAAATGTTGATATTTTTTTGCACTCAGTACCTACATTAGGGTATTTTGAGCGAATACAGACAATGACCTTTTCCGTCCATGATTCGCTCAATTTTGAATTCAGGGCGTCATAATTTTCAGTAATACGTTATCATCGTGACTGAATAATTGCTATCAAGAAGAAAAAACAGTTTTATAATTTTATGCCTCGTCATGGTCTGGTGTTGAGGGAAGCCCGGAATGGTAGCAAAAAAATTAAACAAAAAATTAATTAAGCTAACGATGCAGTCGACAAGGGCGCTAATGGTACCCCAGAATCGAACGCGGAGCTGAAAATAATTTTGAACAGTCATCCTCATGACGAGTTCGTTTGGGGAGCAACTTTAGGAAATGTTTTAATAAAGTTATCGACGCTAATTAGCAATGCTTGTTTTACTGACGGTACAACATTTTCGGTTAAGTAGTTCATGAAACAAGGGAGAAGTTTACAAGTGGTAAATCCGTCTCAATAATAGTCAACTCAAAAAACTCTTAGGTACTATTTCATTCAAAATATTCATTGTCCGGTTTGGTTTCAGTCTAGATGCAGATTAAACAGGTCAATGGATGAGGCCAATAGTTATTTCTAGATTACCCAAAATAATACTTTGGAAAATATTTGCAACCTAAAACTTTATTTCAATTGGAAACGTTTATCTACTACATGAAAAGTACAATTAGGCTTAGTTTACGCACGATGCAATGTGCATAAATAATATTGTCTTCCACCTAAAACGTCACGTAGATCAGAAGATTATATAATTTAAATTAGAGTAAATTGATTTTTTAGATTTTAAGACAATGTATCGCTTTACTTGACAGTTGAAATTCCTCGTTTAATAATTTATCACTGCAAGTTAATGGATAATAATAACTAAACTTTATCGGATGCTGAGAGAGCAATTTCGTATTCCTTGAGTACTTGAAATGTATCACAATATATTATTGAATCTGTAGTCATTTTGTACATTAAACTATCCAAAAAATCAACGGTAAGAAATTTTACAGACGTGTAGAAAATGGTACTTCGATGAGAGACATAAAAAGGACTTGAATGTAACACATCCCTTGCAACTTAGTGTACTAGTCATTTGACACCTTTTGTAATAAAAAATTCAGAGAGTTCAGAACACGCTCTTGCAACACTTTATAAGCGGTCACTTTGTACTTGGAACCAAGGACATAAGTGTCAACGCCATCTATCAGATATTTGTCGCAATACAATATCACAACTTCAGGAACAATATGAAACTGAACGGCCGTGGAACAAAGGTACCCCAAGGACACCCAAAACCAATACGTATAGTCATCAATCACGTTTCTTTATGGACAGAAATACAACCCATTGCCTTGACAAGTATTGTGCTCACGGTGTAAAGATACGTGTGACAATCGTGTTTTGTATGTATAGTTGCAAGAATTATTTTACGAGCTATTATTACGAACAGTACGTCATTACGTCTGGTGCCTTATAGCGTAGACACAGTGCTACGTAACATCACGCCCGTAATCCTCGAAGAGTTAGGCAGAGGAATGTAGTACATTCCCACATTTCACCAGTTACGTATATTTCCCACTATAGAATAGGTGGTGAGCCTATTGCCATACACCGGGCTCATTTCCAGTCTCCGAGCCACAAGTAGAAAATTAATTTAAATACTGCTTATATTTACTAAACGAAATATTATTTGATTTTCAGACCTTATTGTTCATTTCTGTTTACTCATGCTACCATCAACAAAGGCTTACAAGGCACGAAGTTGTTCGATAGTTAATTACATTATACAAAGAAGATAGCCTTGAAAATCTACTAATACATCCTTATCATGAATTGTAATAATTTAAGCAACTAATCATGATCAAATATATGTATATTATTAATTATTCCAAAATGTTCGAACATCATTACGTTAATTAACGCTGAGTAGCTAATCAGAAAATCTATTATGAAACATAATAATGTATTCTGCTCAATTACCGATACACGTACCCAAAATTAGTATTGCGTAAGTCACAACAAAGAATATTTTACATTATGTATAATTTGTGCGTTGTATAATTCAGTTTTATCGTCGCTTTACCCATTTGAGGTGTTACAAATTGGCGGCCAGTGGTAGTAATATGTCGTGAGTATACACTACAGTGTACACACGTCGGATTGGTGTATTGTAACCCGAAAATATTTTTTTTCCAGGAAGTCGTCCACATAACAGGATTTTAGGTTTCCAGACTTTTTGCGTATAGTAGAAACTAGCACGCATAGGTCGAATATTGAATAATTCTGACTAAATATCTTGTTTACTTGTAAGCATAAAAACATAAGCAACGTTAACCACTAAATATTATCAGAGAACCTACAGAACAAGAAATTACTCCGAAATCATTATCTTGCATATTAATTATATTATATAAAGTACTATACGATATTTAAAAAATTATAATAGAAATGTTTCTTATATTAATTGTTGCAGATCCAATAAAAGAGGAACCGGTTGATGTGCCGCGTGTCGTGGCTTTCATATCCACCCAGGTCAATAACTTAAGCGATGGACACAAGCGTTTGTTCTATATTTAACATATACACATGTGTACAAAAAGGTATATACCTATTTAGTTGATCAGCCGTCTGACATAATCGGGTTGCAGAAAGCAACACGATGTACCACAAGATACGCCGTAGAACAAACTCTGGCCAATTTACAACATATGGAGTGTACAGTAATATAATGAAATATACATAGACATAAAAAATACATTGCACAATACAGTTAGGGCATGATCCGTGTAACGCGTAAAATGTTATGCCTCGTCCCGCTTCTGTATATTTTATTCAAGACTCCCTACTAGCATTTGATTTTTTGATGGCCTTCCCTTGTACAGTAAATGGTTCGTGTTTAGTTTGTACAGTATGATAATGTTGAATAACAGAGCAGCACGGCGGATAAAACTTTTCTCGTGTTTTCTTTGCGGCAAGAACATAATGGCTTTCGAGAACTCGAGGTACCAAAGAAAACTATCGTCAGAAATGTTTTGCTGTATTTGTCAAAAACGAGAATATGTATTAAGGTTCGGCCTATGATAACAAACAAAGAGCGTTTGCTTCTCTCTCAGATAACAGCCACACACACAAACATATACTCATCGGCTCTTTTATCGTTCCACTGTGTGCCCTGACTTTCTCTCAAAACGTACAGCGTGAAGCCCAGTCTACCACGCGTGGGTTGGATTGGCAGTATCATTTGTTATTTCAGTTTTTTTGTCAAGTGTGGGTTGGCAGAAAACTAAAATAACAGATGATACTGATGACATTAAATGATATTATAATACAATTAAAATGGTTAAATAATAAAACAAAAAAAAATCGTACATCAAATGTTTATGCAATTCACAGAACGTGTCTTAGCAAAGCGAGCCCAATAGGTCATAGCGACATATAGCGGCGTATGCGGCCACTGATACCGCTGCGTCATATCTATGGACGATCTGTTGGTATCCTAGTACTCGTATTTAACTACAGTCTCACCTGACGGTTGGCGGTATAGCCTATGACACGGCACGCTTGTCTAGAAATTATCTATTCACTTGTATCTTGAACAATGAACTGTCTTGTAATCATTTATAACGATTGTATATTTATTTTGATACTTCAAAAACAAGAAATTACATGGTATAAATAAGCTATAAAAGGACTCATAAATATATATTGACAAAATAGGTTGAAGGTGTGATGATTACGAATTATTAAATAGATTTTGCATTATCTCATAACTAAATACCTGAAATATTATTAAATTATATTCGGAAAAACTATAGCTTGTAAAATAACAGCCATTCCAACTCCGTGTCGCAATAAGAATACCTCCGACCTCGTGCCTGGATACAGGTGTCGTAGGTGACGACTGAGGCCGGCGCGCGCTGCCTAGACACAGCTAAATGCTCTGACCGCGTAGCTGATCCGAGTCGCTGTGCTCTACGAGCCCCAATCCGCATGCCCAGCGTGGGGATGATGGGCTAAGTCCTAAGCTATGGGTAAATCTAAGTCCAACTGTGGACTGCGATAGGCTGATGATGATGAAACAACAGCTATAAAACATAATTTTTGAAATGGTAGACATTCATTCGACAATGGTAGACTGGAAATCGTTTGTAACTTTCATAAAGTGCGAGCCGCGCGCCAGGACGCACGCTGGAGCGCGCCGCGGGTGGTAAACTAAAATTAAAACCCTGAGGCTATCACTGCTATGACGGAGGTAGCCCCGCTCTTTGTTCTGTCTTATTACATATGTACATACACGATTTACAGCGATAAATGAGTACATAATACATCTGTCTATTTATATAAGTAAGTAAAATGTCTTCACTTAAATTCACAAAGTATCTAATCACAATAAAAATGTCAATTGACGCCGTAACCAGTAATTATCATCTGCCTGTAACAGTCCACTGTTAGACACAGGCCTACCTTGGGGAGTTATGCCCATAATCCCTTTGCTGGGCAAACAAGTTGGGAATCGCAGTGTCCAACTTTTCGCACCGCCTACGCTGTACAATTACTGAATAAGTAAATTGCTTTATTGTATATGATAATTGTTTAGATTACGGTTATAACAAACGATGTCTCGTGAGCGCCATACATCAGGGCGATGCATTTAATAAATCAGGAGAATCGACCGCCCCCGTGTCATCGGGAGATGATATATTGCGGGCAACATACACCCCGATTGATGAGATGACGCCGGTGTTAGAACACAGGTCATTAGTTGGTTTACTAGCTATTTTATAATTTACGATCCACTTACATGTGTAAAAGTAAGTTGGTCGGTAAGTTCTATCAGAACTTTAAATGATAATAATTTTAAGTAATAATGATAAAATATGTAGGTATACGTTATGGATTATTACTAAGGAGGCTCAGCGCAGGCCTTCTAATTTTATTGTCATTGACAATAACGTGTGTATTAATTTCGTTATAAAAAAGTTAATAAAACACCAGGTGATCACATCGGCCGTACAAGCAATAAGAATAATAATGGAGTTCCTTTTAACCTTCCAAGCTTTATCCACATCTGTGCATGAAATATTAAATTATTATACCGCTGTAAGAACTACATCCACATATGGAAAATTATCACAATATTTTTTAAACAAAATAAAGCCTCATTACACATCACTCCCATTAAAACTGCAGTAATCCAGGGATCATAGTCAAATAAAAGCGAGTGGAGCAAAGACTTGAAAATAATAAAGAAATATCAATTTACAATACATTAAGTGCACTCAGAGTGATTGCGTCGGCACAAAGGCAAAACATTTCGTTGAAAATACTGCGAATTGTTAACGGTGTAATAAGGGAAATTTATTTAATTGCGCATTCCTACTTCTGTAGTCGCTTATATGTATAAAACGGACATTAATTTGATATACAGTATTTACATATTATTTTAGATATAATTTGTCGAATGAGGAAATTGTAAGCAAAGGTAACAACTAAGGTAATGTTTAAATACATCTTTAAAACTTGCAAGCGATGACGCAAACAACACTTTGTACGAATGCACGTCAACGGGAGCACCTGACAAATGTGTGGCGCGAACATGTGGGGATGCGCCTAAGATGCACTTGCACATAGGCTCCGTTCACACGAATGAAGGAAACTACACTCAATATTTATATGTTAAATTATCTTTGCACCGTCCACTGGCTGACTTGTTGCTGTATAGGTTACCGATTACTACTGAGTTATACGTTCCAACTTCGGTTTCTACCATAGGCTTTGCATAAAGCGGATTTGGATGGTCATTTGGATGGTTATCACAATGATTGAGAAGGATTAATATAACTATTATAGCTAGTGACATTCCGTATACCGCAATTACTGTAAAACGTAATTATGTAAAAATGCATTTTAATAAGAACAATGTTAATTTTTTATTTCATCCTATATTATTGCTTTTGACAATCAGGTTTATCACGTAAAAAATATCACTCTAAAAATTCAGTTTAAGATAATCTTCAGAACAGTTTCGGGAAACTTGTAGCTTTTCTTACATATATGGCAGAAGGTTTATTATGTTCAAAATTTAAATTATGAATCGTAAAAACAATAGCAAACACAAACCTGAATCACGTTTTATACACGACACTGGTTTCCATAACAAAAATTATGCGTCGCAATCCGTGAGCGTTACCCGCAGTAAGCAAAAGGAGGCATAAAAATGTTCTCTCGATATCTCTACATCCACATTGCATATGATATAAAGAGCACCATTTTATGACCTTTTAGTACGGTACAAATATTAACAAATCAACCCTAATAAGCAGTTATGTATAATAATTATACAATAGAACCAAAAAATACTTTTTAAAAATAACTATTTCTAGTTCCCGGCATATAAATATTTTATTCCTTGCAAGTGCATACAGTACAATGTGTATACATGATTACGTCAAGCAATGGCCAGTGCATCCAAGAAGTTTGTTATAATCGTGTTCATTGTACATCGTCCTTTAGTTCCCTAACCACTGCGATACATCACTACAGGTGTGTACTTCCTCTTGATGGAGATGGAAAACGCGTTCAAGTTCTGTTCCCGCTATATCTCTTAGTTTAAGTGTATTGTGTACGGTTGCTCAAGAATTCTCCTTTAGTAATACAAAAGTGGAGTATTTTTTTTAACATTAATGTTAAGCGGAGGCAAATGAGCCACTTGATGGCAAACAATCATCGTCGTATATAGATATTTTCAATACTAGACATTTTTTTATCATCTTTCCTCGCAACAGCAAAGGCAAACTTTAAACTCGTTAGATTCTGTTTATTGCATCAATTTAGATTTTATAAAATTCGAAGATATATAATATAAACAATAATTGTAAATCTCGATTGTCATAGTAACAAATACAGCATCTCAATACCGGGAGTTGATCAACGCTGTTCCAGTATAGATCTGTTGTAATCATCCTGGGTAACATCCACACACAGTCATGAACCAATTCCATGGTAACTAGATTACCGATGACCGCCTCGTTAATCGTATTGATTGCAAGCGCAACGACCGACCGAGCGGTCCTGGGTTCAAATCGATTCGGACGCTATTGGAATTTTTTACTGATTCCTCACTGAAACAGATATCAAATTTGCTTAAATATTGTGCCATTAACAGAGTATCTCATTTTCTTAAAAAAGAGAAAAAAACATCAAAATTACCTAGCTATTTCTTGTTCACCCTCGAGTTGAGTACACTTCCAATAAACAGGGATTATTTGCGCGGGACTCCCTACGATCCGGAGCCGTCCCTAGGGATTGCGTACGTTCCGCTCCGGACCAATAAAATGTTGCATGTGTTAGATAAAATAAATAGTTAATATGTATATCTAATAAAATCATATATGTTTATGGTAAGGAAGGAATAAACTTAGTACTTATATTATTTCAAATAAAATAACATTCGTTTCGACTTATCTGTTGCTGATGAATTATAATTATAATTCTTTTTAAGTAGCGAAGGATGCTACTGTACAGCGAACCAGTTAGTTGTTGGTTTCAGGTCAAAAACTAAGGTACGGTTATATTAGCTTTTTATCGACTGTACTTATCTTGTTGTATGATTGTAATCTTAAAGTATATTTAACTAAATAGTGTTATTAGGCTTTGTGCCCCATTCGTTATATTATGGTACGTACATAATAATATGTATAACATATTTTACCGTAAACAATACTATTAGCTTTGTGATACATATACATAATAATATAGGTACATAGAATGTAATTTATACATACATATAAAATAATTCATATATAATAATTCATATATAATAATACATTATATATATATATATGCAAAATATTACATATAACATAATTCTTTGTAATTAAATAACAGATAAGGAAAAATAAATATTATATAATTGTAACTTTTTTATATTTTTCTTATTATTAACAAATGCAAATATATAGAACTATATATTTTCGATTCATTAACATAAAATGCATATGTAAGAAAAATCTAACAGAACGAAGTGTTATAAATCTAATACATTCAATTTTCCCATCAACGCCACTTTTTTAGCCATTTATGTAATGCAGCAAAAAATTAAGGTACACAATACGAAAAGTGAAAATGAATAAGTAATAAAGAAAAACGAAAGTAAGTCGAACCATAAGAAGTGCTTACACTCAAGGACTCGCAAGCTGTTTGTTACAAAGCGGTGCTGACTGAAAATTGAATTGCAGATTGGTAAACTGCGTTAGATCACTCGGGATAAGTTTATGTTCATAATATCAGTCGGAGATACATAAAAAAGCAGAACGTATGCTAATTATTTTTACTTCTTTCCATTGAAAGCCTCACATTATTCCACTAATTGAATAATAAAAAAAATTTAAATCATAAGAACGTTACATCATGTAAAATAAATTTCATAAATTGCATATTAAAGAATAAACGTTTTAACGATAATGAAAACAAAAATATCAAAAATATAAATAGCATCGAATGTAAAAATTGCGACATTTTATCGTTGCCGGAACCCAGTATATTCGTTTATAGCGTCACTAACAACAACTCGAGGGACGGACGTGACGCGAACAAACAAAAACTAGCCTGAACTTTGATAGCAGGAAATTGTTTTAAGAAGCGCAAAGTGGAGATTTCGCAGGTGGACGTACGGCGCATCCTGTCCTTACTGACTCTCTTTACACTTTCAAACAACTGCACGCTCACGCGCCCAAGTTATTTGTTGATGGCAACTCAATTTCACGATAACTAACTTTACTCTTACAACCGTACTGCCATTGTTTATGCCAGCGGCGTTGTTTTATTCACATTTTTAATAGTGAAACTGCAGAAAGGCTCTCCGTTTGTACCTGTCGTGTTGTCATGTTATAAAGTGATATAGCACTCGTAACCTAGAACTATGCTTTCAGAGTTGTCGAAAACTGTCGAAAACTACCAACTTTCACAGATTCGTTGACGTCGCGTGACGAACAAAGTAACAGATTAACCAGAATAATTTAGAGAAATGGTTAACCATTAATTAATTAATTAACAATCTGACTGAGAGATATACATAGATACGTGCTTAATAAGGATGACGATCTGCAAAAGGCGGAAGATTGATGATAATGAGTCAGACACCACTGATACATGACCTGAATGTGATGTGATGTGATGTCTGGAAGTTATTTATTCCAACGCCTACTGCATTTCGCGGCAATGCCGAAAGTTACATTCAGTCCATTTAAACGTCTTGCGCAACACAGATGTAATTTCTAAGTTAAAACTATAAGTGAATAAGTAAATAAAAAGAGACATTATTAATAAGAAGCCTTTAAAACTAATGAAACACGGTAACATTAAATTCAAAATTATTTAGATAACAAACTATGATAACAATTCCAGTCATACTAAGAAGATTTGAAGATTCGAAAGACTCGAAAAGAAATTCGAAAGATTCGAAAGAAGACTCGAAGATTTACTTAATAATGACAAAGAAAATGGTATTGACGTAATCAAATATGAATATATGCATGCAAAAATACACATATATACCTACATATGTATATAAATATGCATATATATTTACAGAAGCTATACATTGGGCTTCACCCGTCATACGCGAGAATCCAATTTCCCGTAGAACGTGAATATTTTCCGGTACACTGAAGTGGCGGTATTGTTACGTGTTAAACGGAACACTTGTCAGAAATGCTAAAGAGAACAATAGGTTTGTTATCGTGTCCGAACTGTGAAAGTGGATGTGGTCATCCTCATTTTACGCCGCTTGAGTTGTCATACTTTCCATGAGAGTAAATGTTTCAGACCATATGGCCTATAGAAGAGTCAAAAAGCCCCTTTATAAATGAAGGACCTGGCATTTTTGTTTCACGAGTCTATAACAAAAAGTCGTTAGCCCTAATTGAGACCTGATTCGTTCTTATCGAGATTCCAGAATCTTTTATTATAACTTTTATTATTTATTATGTTGTTTAAAATAGACAACAGTTAAGAAATTCTTCTTATCCTGCCGCAAGAGATTAAATAACTTAAGAGGATTATACTTGCCAGTGTCACAGAGCAGGAAAAAAGTAAAATATATTGCCTAGTAAAAAGCTTTTGACATCAATCGACCAAATTCTGGAAACTCAACCAAAATTATTGGTTAGCATCTAAGCTGGCAGTCCATTAACTGATATTAAAACTGTATCGTATACTTTCCGAGTGTTCTTGTCGCTTATGGAGATTTAATTAAAATCATAAAAATATTCTTTAATGTAATATCTCTTGTTATTTACATGCAGACATGTCTTGCTCTAAGCCTCTCGCGATTATGGTAAAGGGACCCATTAGATCGAAATGGCACGAAGTTTTGTAACTTCTAAGAAAAATAAAATTTTAATCCACGTGTGTAAACTGCTAAATAGTTTCACAAAGCCTGTTAATTGAGTAGAATATATAATTACTCTTGTTGAAGGAATGTATGAAGGAATGTATGAAGGAAGTCAAAGGAATGTACCAGT
>DWTO01004168.1:0-11801 GCA_018244755.1 Jemadia pseudognetus
ACTGGTGAAACGTGGGAGTGTTCTGCATTCCTCTGCCTACCTCTTCGGGGATTACAGGCGTGAAGTTACGTTTTTTTCTATTGTTTGAGACAATCTGTGGCAATGTGTACCATCGCCTGTCCTGTCCTGTCCTGTCCTGTCCTATTCTAATATTTGAATAATATTAAGGGACCTTCTAGCTCTAATTCTTCTTAAAGACAAGTCTTTGGGCATGAGAGTTTTCGGAATATTACTGATTATAGTCTAAGATATGTTGGAAACAGTTCTGTCGTTTTCAACACGTATATGTTAGCAACCGTTGAAAATTTCCAACTTTTTGAATAATGTATTAAGGCTCACAGCTAAAGTCACCCCATTACTCCCAAATACTTAACTTTTGCGGCGGTTAGAGACACACTAACAAATCGCCAGCTGAGTAAAACTTTCACAAATAGTATTGTCAAAAATAGTTAGTCAAAATCGGTAATTTCAAAAACGGTATTGCCAAAAACGGTCCTTACAAACCATAATATAGAAATAACAATGGGAAGTTATTTTAACGTTCATGCTAAAAATCCATTTCATTGGCACTACCGTACACGAAGGTTACATATACGAAAAGGGTTTTGAAGAGTAATAATAATGTGAGCATTGCATCCCCACATAATAGACACGGGTGACAGATTTGATTTTTTGTTCTGAAACAGACGCTCTGTTTGACTGTAACCTTATACAATTATTTACGATTCATAAGCAACAAAATGGTAACTTTTATTACGCCATAAGTAACCATCACCGTCATATGGGCCTGTATCCTAATAAATGTATGCGACTTGGCTAATTAATTGCCAATGTGAGATGTAAGCCTCTCCTAATAAGCGTCATATCACCTTACATCGGCTCGGCGCATTCACCTCGTGCCTTCAAGCTTTCAGAAATTGGAAGCTTGTAGACATAGAATCGATGTTGTTAAGAGTTCTTTTAAATGGAACATACATTACGTAATATCAAAGCCTGGAAGTGAAACATCCTTGATAGATCCGATACCAGCGGGGATTAAGTTTATATGCTTTGTGTTATAGGTTTTGTGACAACCACTCTGTTCAAAGTAGTACAAAATAATGCAAGTTCTGCTATCTAAGAAATGATATACGCATTGCTGTACTGTCCCTGCTGGCGGTATCTGGTCGAAGGGCTTTACCGTTAAAATACGTTTATTGATTGTTTCTAAATCATCCACATATTTTATATCCTACATCAGTTTCATTCTTATGTTACCTCTCCTTCAAATGTACATCGGTATCCTGTAGTAAACGTTATTATAAACGGCTTTTCTGTACTTTTTATGTAAAGTTTTCAAGACAATCGAAAAGATGATCGTGTGAAGGTGAGAATTGTCTACAATTCAAATAGTACACACAAATAGTACAAGTTGTGTCATGTCGGCATTTTATCGTGATAAAGTCACGCAGTTGTAAAATGATCTTGTAAGTAATTAAGGTTTGATTCAAATGAGCGCAGAGAGTATATTCCTGTTAAGTTTTTTTCTTTTGGCTCGTGGAGCTTTCATTATTCAATATGTAAACTAAATTAGTAAAGATTACGATAATAGTTATTTTGAATCAGTCATTATGACAAATTCAGTACGTTGGAATTAAATAGAAGTTATATTGGATTGAGTCAAAACACTTAAACATTAAATATATTAGAAAGTCTTAATGAATAAAAGCAATTTTCAAAGTTACGAAATTTTAAAAGGATGATAAAAATGAATCACTAATGCAGTAGTTGTGTAGCTTGTTCTAAGAATATATACGCTACTTAGCAAATCCAGCAGTTACAAGACATTTCTCAAATAGAGAGTTGCAGCAAATGTGGTGAGCGAGGAGATAAATTCCTCTAGTCTCTACAATTATCTGACACCCACATAACGTCTTTGTGAAGGTGGGGACTAATTGTATGGAGATGTAATTAAGTAGTGCAGTGCGTTAGCACATCTGCTTAGTGTTCGCGTGCACAACTTCCGCGGCGCACTGCTGAGTAATGCGCTGTATTCATTTCCCGCTGAGTTTGCTCTTTGTACTAAACATAGATTCGTAGACTCGTTCCTGTAAACGTGTCAATTGTTAATTACATTAATTATATATTATTCACATTATAATAACGATGCATTATTATTTCGAGTAATGGTAGATCTGGGTTTAGTTTCAAATCTGACCACCGCTAGGGTTAATTCCTATCTAATATTGCTGTTGATGACCACATCAGCATCATCAACCGCTTCATCGTTCCATTATTTGATACGTATCTCCTTTCAGAATGTTAACCTGCAATTATGTATATCAAAATAAAATAAACCTACGACAATTAGACGATAAAATGAGAAGAATATAAGAATGTCGTACTCTTAAAGTAAACAATGATGTTGAACTTTAACAATTGTCAATAGACATTTTTTTAAAGAAAATTACGGTAGAAAAATATTAATTAAACAAGAAATATGTTAATTACTAACCAATGTACTAATTGTGCATTTTATTTGCAGTACTATTGACATCATCTTAATTTTTTTCAATTTCCATCAGTAGGTATATTATATCATTAACGATTCTTCAATTTTTTATCTGTACGCAATATGACAATCGGCTAACGATGTCGGGAGCCCTTAAATCACAATTTAGTTAAAATTAACGTTATTCCTGCTCATCATCGAGGAATAATTCCTTGTAAATTTACACGGGTAAGGAACGGTTTGGTCAGAAATTTAGCTGACTTCACTAAGTGAGCCTTATTGTTCCATTATAAAAGTGTGCTATAACTTTAACGATAAAATCCGTACAAATCCATAAAAAATATGGTGCCTTATTGAATAATTATTTTAGATTAACATTGCATAGCATATATACAATCAATCTGCCTTTAGTCACCGTTGAGTAGAGGTCAGAACGTCAGACGGTTAAATTACCTAATATATTTTTTTATTATCTTAATTCACCCTCCTTTCTATGACACCCCGATAGAATTAAATGATTTGATTTCATAAGAGCCAAAAGGGTATGATTTACAATAAATCGTTTTCTCCTCATATGCGACCGACTGAGTCTCGATCCAATCGACTTATGGACTTTATAACAATCTCAAATCACAGAATCCTGGGATTTTGCTAATAAAAAAGGATTTGTTACAACGAGATATGACGGTAATAAAAATTTACCTTTTTTTTCTTATTTTCGATTTTGGTAAAAGGCTGTGATATCGGTAGGTAGGGAGATTTGGAACGTAATTGCTGCGAACTAAGTTAGGGCTTCCTTTTTTATACTGTTACAATGACGTCATCGGTATCATATTTTCTTTATGTGGACTAATCGTAAAATTTAAATGATCATTCATATAGTTACAATTGATTGTGAAAAGGAGAAATGTTGTATATCTTATACATACATATATACATATCACGTCAGGTCCCTTACGAGGTAGGCAGAGGGTGCAGAATACCAAATATCTCTATTCTTATAGCCCTGCACTCTCTACGGTCATCATTCTCATCATTGATACTACGGCATGCACAATAAACGTAACATCACGCCTGTTATCCCCGAAGGGATAGGCAGAGGAATGTATAACACTCAACTTTCACCAGTTACGTTTACGTCCCACTATGGAATAGGTGGTGAGCCTATTGCCATGCACCGAGCATCGTTTATTTAGTTATTAAGTATTAATTAATTTATGAATAGGTTACAATAATACATTTCCATGTAGTGTGTGTTTCCAATAGAGCAGGATTTAATCATCGGTGTATGTAATTATTGCGATAATTTAATATAATATTCGATGCAAAAACCATTATTAAATTGTTAATAACGCTATACAATTACATCACCACGGTCTAAGGTTTCCTTTGCAAATACGTCTTGGATAAATACAACGTGACAAATAGGTACGCTTGCTTGGTTTCTGAATGAAATATATAAATCCGATTTTTAATGTTTACTTCGATCAGGAAACGACCTGAAAGTCCTCTATATGGTTTATAATAACCAACATTCCTATGTGAATGGTTATTTCTGCTGCAATCATTTCTCGTATTTATATATTAAGTTTGATAGATTTATAGTTTTCTGTATACATTTTAATATTTTTCGTAAATTACGGTATAATTTTTTTATCACGTCTTGTTGTATATTTTTCTTATCTGCCTCGTTGGTCGCGTGGTTGCATGGGCTACTGCAAATCAACAGGTCCTGGGTTCTCAATCTTAGGATAAAATTTATGGATCGGAATCTGGATTTCTGTCTAGGGTATAGCAATAAGCTTATCTCTTGTTCCATAGTGCACTTCTCCTGCACTCCTCTGCCTGCCGGTTCGGGGATTACAGGCGTGATGTTACGTTACGTGTTACGTTTTCTTATGTGTGTGTTTCATTATATTTTATATTAATAATATATTATTATTACCTACCAATTGGTCTATGTAATAGGTGTTCAGAATATAATGAACACGAAGAGACTATGTTTTATGCTATTTTTGGCCCTTTCCTTAACTTTACCGGGCGTTTCTTCAGTGTACATTTAATACACTGCCGCTTGTACTATGTAGTATAATATCAACGGTCATATTTTTTGAGAATACCTTACCTTACCTTAATACCTTTCGACTGGATGTTTAAATATATTCCCACAACAGACTGTCCTCAGACATGTTAGTAACCGGTGCTAATGAAAGTAGAATGCGTCATACATTTGACTGAAGTGTCACGTTCCATTTTCAAAGTACTAGTGATGCAAAAATCGCTACGTCACCAACAAACATTTCCCAGCCGTGCAAAAGAATTTCCTGGCTGTCTTAAAATTTGAGCAGGAAATTTTACAAGATAGCGTGTTCGTACGAAATCATTTCCAATGCATGAGAACGCCACATGCCCTAGTCTTGGGAACAGACGTGTCTGTCGGAATTTAAAACTTATTTTGTCGGTGACAAATTATTTTCGGAACATCTGCTGATACGAATTTCGAATTCAGAACTCTGCGTATTACATGAAAATTTAGAATTTAATTCCAACCGCTGCGAACAGGAATTTTCAACATGTCTGTATTTAAAATGAATGATATCAAAAATCTTATGTGTTTAAATATTCCATTTTATTTGATGACAATCTTTATACGAATGTTGGAATAATCTAGAACACTTTAAGTTCCTAGCGAAACCAAGAACGTGCGTTGAAGCGGACGCTGCAGTTCACGGCCATGGGTATTTCATTCCAATTTACTTCTACCTGTCTATCCAACTGAACTCGTAAGACAGTTTGAATTCAGAACTTCTGTTTCTGAACTGATTTCTGCGAATTAACGCCAGACCTATTTTCATTTACATTAATTCTTGTGTTTATGTAATATCGTAAAGATGTAAGGCTGTTTTTCATATTGATTTATAGTGATTGATTAAATGATAGTGATAGAAATCCTGAAACATAGGTTTTAATAAAAAATCTAGAAAATATGATTTTAAATTTAATAATTTGCTTGAACATAAATTACAAAGATATTGCAAACAATTTAGATCACTATATTCGCCTAGTAAGGCGTGTAGCTAATATAAACAAGGATTTACTTTTAATACGGTCCTCTAGAATCAACGTGTGTTAGCTTTTTAACTTTTTAACAAACGTCTATTATCTAGGGATACCAAGCTTTCGTTAATTAACTTGTATTCTATGTATTTCCATAATCAGTAGGTACTTGTTTTACAAACAGTATGTGAAAATACATAGGTAAGGTGTAAACAAGTAAACAAATGTATTCGTATATAAATAAGTGTTAAAACGACTCTATATGTGTATACTTTTTCACACGACATAGAACTCTAGTACAGGAACTACTATTCCAATGCAATAGCGGAACGGAAGTGATCTGTAAATATGTATGTGAAATAGAAAGAGTTCTGCGAATGGACCAAGTATGTAGAGTTGTTGGATTACTGCGAGGAATGTATAGAAAGTCATTCGATTCTACACTTCTAACTCTATCTGCATATGTAAGAGCCTTACATCGTAATGTAATGTAAACGTAGAGAATGTAAATGTAAGTAAATTTTTAATAATGAAATAAGAAACAAAAATAAAATAGTATATGTAAAATAAATGAAAGTATTTCATTAGTTACTAATCAAAATAATATATACAATATTTTTTTATTATTTTTATTTTTTATTATTAAAAATCATAACTCTAATTTTATTTTATTTCTAGTCTAATTTCAATTTATGTCCCTAAATATATTATCATAATGACCATATATTACATTTTTAATAAATTCTGGATCCCTTAACTCACGTTTCCGGAATAAATTAGCCCACAGAGAAACCGTAGATGTAGAGACGAAGCTCTATCTAAACGACCGCGGGCGTGGAGACTCGGTTATAAACGCGTTCAGATAAAGGCTCAGAAAAACATTTACATTTTCAAATGGAAATGCTCCTATGTTTATTTTATATGACAAAGGAAGCATCTATGTAAAAAGTATTGCAGTTACGGTTCACTGATTTAGAATTCAGCATTCCATTCCGGGGTACTGGGTTCATTTCCTGAGGCGCATGTGATATACTAATAATAGTTTTTCTAATTAATAATTATTTACTATATGATCGAAGGAACACTTTGAAATCTATAGATCTTAGGACAATTATGCTCTTTAGAGTATGTGGTGTTTTCCAATAAGTATATTATCAATGCGGGTCATGGCATGCATTGTTCTTATTCTGAGGAAAAAATATGCGCAATATTTGTACTTAAAAAGTAACATCTGTTAGTCGATAGTATAACAATACATGAATGCAATACCGTAATGAGACATGTAATTTTATTATTATCAGTGGGTTTCCGTTCACTACTGGGCATAAGTTTCTCCAATAGCACGTCACTCAGCTCGACTTTAAACTTTTTCTTTCAAAGCACTCTATGTTTTTTAATTTATCATATAAATGGTAAGTTGTATACTTATATCATATCATAAAAACTGACTTTTTACTACTAGATTCACGTATTATTTTGTAGGAGTATATTGAAACTGTTATATTAATATTTTTATCATAATGCTGCATTCATTTTTCATTGTTAGTTTCCATTTGCATGCAAAGTTTTGTATTACGTGTATGGGGCTTTGTGAAAGCTTTGCGGGAAAAATGTTTAGTTATAACGATTCGCGTATGTTCTTGTTATTTTTTTACGAGGTACATGCATACGTGCATTCGTTTTGCATCCCACTGCTGGGCATGGTACTCTTTGACAACGTTTGAGGGCTTGCAGTGTATTCCAGTTTGTTTGAGTTTTTTGAGTTTGAGTTGTTTGAGTCTCTTGAGTTATAAAGTATGGCAGGTGGAGGGAGATAAGAATGAGACGAAACAATATACTTATTACTTCCATCACAGATATGTCTGATGGATGTTTGTGAATTAAATGCAACTGAGTCCTCTCGCTTTCTATCTCTGAGCTTAAATCTCTTTCAAAAACTATGAAAAGCTTGCGGAGCAACAAGAGCAATTTACCACGCTACTCCAGTATACAACACACAGAACATAAATAAATTCCCAGGGAAATATATAAACTTGTGTGGAACGGTACCCATACATTGTAAATATCGTTCCCTTTCTCTACACTGAAGAGAAATATAGAGTTTTTTACGGGTATTTTTATTTAAGAAGTGCTTGTTTTCCAACAAAAGGGCTTAATGAGGGAATTATTTGCTCAACTCCGTCTATGGAAGGAATTAGTGGGGAAAAGTGTGCAAAATATGGCATGGTTTTTTTTGTAAATGCATTTTTGTTATTGTGGTTTTGCATTCGTTTTAGACGAGAAGTATTTTTCATTATTTATATATACATATAAGTTTTAGCGTAAAATCATTATCAGTAATGATTGACTCGTTGCTCTAGTGCTGGCAAGCGTGACTGGCTATCGAGACGTTCTGGTTTCAAATCCCGGCTCGGATAGTAGTCGATGCATATAGCTAAAATTTCTGCCGCTCGGAGTCTAAATTTGTGCCCAGTGTATGGCAATAGGCTCGACAGGCAACATGTATGTATGGACAACAGTTATGACTATTAGTTCTGTGCGAGACGTGCGGGACGTTATACACAAGTACCACTAGATTAATATTATTATACAATTGAGAATATGACGTCATATACCAATATGCAGGACCAAATGCAAAAAGATAAAATATACACATTCAAATAGTCACATAGATGTACGCAGAGACTACTCGTAAAAATTTATACCAGCTGCGTCTTGACTGTCTTTCTGATTACGCGATGACCGCAAAAACTAATTATCAATATGTATATACAAATATTTTTTGTGCCCGGTGCATGGCCATAGGCTCATCGCATATTCCATCTAAGTGGGACGTAAACGTAACTGGTGAAACGTGGGCGTGTACTACACTCCTCTGCCCACCCCTTCAGGGATAACAGGCGTGATGTTACGTTTATATACAAATAATGTATTAATTATGAGAATTAATCAACCCGCCCAATCGCGAATGAAATATAAAAACATGTGGCAATGAACTTTGCATGACGATGAACGACATAAACGCGGTTTCGACAAAAGCTGTTGTTTTTTTAAACAAATCGCTTGAAAATAAAGCAAGCGCTATCGTACCGTATCAAACTAGCGAGAAACATTTCCACTGCCCCGCGGAAAGATTTCCATCGCCGATAGAACCATTTAAAATGGCCGGTCATTAATTTTAAACTAACTTTTCAATTTAGCCACGAGCGGTTCAGAAAAATAACTTTTTTCCACGCGACTTATTGTGGGTAATTAGTCTAGTATTCTTAATTCTCTGCACTATTTCTTATAAGTGGCGCTTAGTTTCAATTATGGAGGGGGGGATACAAGGTTAACTGTAGATGCCTGGACCTAGTGAAAGACTGGACTCATTTTTCATCATAATTATGATAGAGTAGCATTTAGCGATCTCGCTGGATGCAAAGCGTAGATATGTACGTCCTGAGATGGAGCACGCAAGGCTATCAAAATATTCATCCTTACTTTGAAGAGTCATAGATTACATGCGTCCGGTAACGCAGACGCTGGCAGAGTGTTCAACTCCTTGGCGTTTTGGTGGAGAAAAATGGGACTAAATTGTTTTACTCTGGCAATACCACTATATAAAGGTGGTATCCTGAAGTGCAAGTATTGTTCTTTAATTTGAACATAATATGTATGACATAATATGTAACTTTCCGCACACACACTTTGTACATAATCTTTTTACGCTAGTCTGACAGTCCAAGTATGACTTCGTCGTTTGGTATTTTTTCCATGTAATCAAAATAAATATAACTTTTCATTCAAAAATTTTAGTAACACCTCAAATTGATAAGGCAAAATGAAACCTTTTATATAGGATTTGCAATACAAAAAAACCTTTGAAATTAGATACCAGATTTGTAACGGAAAATACAGGAATGCAATCAGGCTTCGAGTATCTTAGACAGTTTAAAATTTTTTGTTAAACAAATTTCTCTCTTAGTTTCAATTTTTATTTCTAAGCTAACTTTACTTGATAATATGAAAGCAGATTCCTCTTAATTTATTTATTCTGTCTCTGTCCCATGTAAGTATGCCCTACGCTTTAATGGTAAAAATAAAAAGAATGACTTGCCTATTTTATTCTTAAAAATAGTACCTATATTATGCTACACAATATATGATAATAGATTTTATTATAATTAGATTACTTACACAGGAATAAAATTAATATAAACTAACAATATGAGCGGTGGTACCAATAACATGTTAAGAAAAATTTAAATTAAAATTCAAACGTTATTGTTACGGTTTTAACTGCGATAACATACTTATATGATATTTTTTCTTTGAAATATAGTCTATTTTCAATAATTTATTGGACGTTTCTAGTATCTAATAATGTAGAAAGAACGTTTGCACAACGTAACAAGAATTTAATAGAACATCGGCGAAAAACAACGGTATTTTAAAGCGGGATAGAATAATAGTTTTTATCGCTTTATAACACGCGTTTTTATTTTATTGTTTAACACAATTGCATTGTCAGTTCATTCTGCATTGTTTATTGAAATCATCGTGTACGAATTTGAAAGGTGTTATACATGTAAATGAATGTTTTTTATTTTACACGTGTCAATTTATTTTGTAAAGGTTGTATTAGCAAACAGCGGTGGCCTGTTGGTCACGTGCTTAGCACAAGTTATTGCCGGATTGTTTCATTCAATATTTGTACGTTGATCACCAAAGTTCCATTCTTGTCTACGTATTAATATATCCATTAAATAATATCTGAATATGACCACAGATTATTACATGACTGATATAGACACTATTAAAATATATACACTATTACAATATATACACTATTACAATATATACACTATTATAATATATACACTATTAAAATATATTTTTTAATGTATTTGTTATACACATCACAAATTATAGCTTTCTATGCTCCTTCACTATATAATCTTTATCTATGCCGAAGTTTAAAAGTTCTCCGTGTAATATTCCTGTAAGGGGTGGTAAGAATTCACATATTAATTACGTAATAAGTATGTGTAACAGTTAAAACATACACTCTAACAAATTTCAAGACGATTTGACGCTCATAACACAATTTCGCAGATCAAATGAGCAGTTACAGCGCATTAGGTGGTACATTGATCTCTTCTCTGGCGCTAGATCTATTTCCGATCTCTCCGTTTGTTATTGAGCAATGTTTAGTGTTTATGTTCATACTATTAGCAATGAGAATAGCTATGATTTGTGGCGGAGCTGTTTTGATTATTGTTCAAAATTTGCGAATTTTGTTTAGGATTCTGTGCTAGGTTTCGATTAAGAAACCCGTTAGGAAACCTCCACACCGCGGAACTCTCTCTAATGTGTAGTTAGCTGGGTGACAGACTATAAATTACTAATGTCTCTGACTTATAATATATTAGGCTCCATTTTATTGTTAAATGTTTCGTGAGTGTTACAATATTAGGATCCCTGTGGATAATCCTCGTAGATGTCATGGACATGTATGCAAGGTCTAATACAAACATAAAAACGTTTTTTGCACAAATGTTATTACATAAAAATATTTACAGATACGACCACCTCAATTAATATTCTAGTTAGTATCTGGAACGTGCGAACTATTTCACTCACAAAAATAGTGAACATTCATGGATTTTAGAGGTTACAAGTTGTTGAAGGTCGCAGTGCGCAGTGACCGTCATGTCAATTTGATTGCAAATCCCTTTGATACGAGAAACATGTAACACGTAATAATAATACACACGGAACCTCTTTCTATAATGTATTTACAGAATCCAAATATATGAAAGTTGATTATCGTCAGTCAATTCAGTCAACTCGCAAGATTATTTGCTTTGCTTGCGACATTTAGCGAGCTCAAATATAATTTTGGGGAGAATCATAAAGATTTCGGGATAAAAATGTGAATACACACATATTCGATATTCGTAAAATATTCAGCCATTTTTCATGTTATATATTCAATACATTCATTCACTCATTCATTCCGATTTAAATTTTGTTTTCGCTTAAAGATTTAGTATTACAATACGTAAACATTTTATGAAGAAATACTTACATTTGACTGCCTCGTTGGTCGTCTTGGTTGCAAGCGCGACTGCCGACCGAGAGGTCCTGGTGGCAAATCCCGGGCAGGGCTCTATTGGAATTTTCTATTGCATTGCATTTTCTAGTATTGATTCGGAGTCTGGATATGAGCCCGGTGTATGGTAATAGACTCACAACCTATTCTATAGTA
>DWTO01004169.1:0-11799 GCA_018244755.1 Jemadia pseudognetus
AGTGGTTCGGAGTCTGGATATGTGCCCGATGCATGGCGATAGGCTCACCACCTATTCCATAATGGGACGTAAGCGTAACCGGTGACACGTGGGAGTGTTTTGCATTCCTCTGCCTACCTCTTCGGGGATTACAGGCGTGAACTTACGTTATATTAATATTTAAAGTACAAATAAAAAGTCACTTTATATGTCTATGACAATAGAGTGTGCGATATAATAATGTATGGAATTTTTCCACGAATAAAATCGTGTGTAAGTTATAAAAAGGTACTCAAGAAATATCTTGAACAAAATGACATATCATTACAGCGATATCTGTGAGTTGTCCGCTGATAAAAGTGTATATGAACAAACCGATTAGTCGAATCAAATGAAACATCGATATCCGACGATTTATGGGGAAGAACGCGAGTAGACATGTTTGATTGATATCCCAATGAATGCTTTTACTGCCACCGCTCTGTCGCGGAGCGGAGTTCAATTTGCGATTCCATTGTTTCGTTTTTCTGTCTACCCCTTAACGCAGCGATTCTCAAAGTTGTGCCTTGAAATATTTATAAATATACATATTGTGTCAAAAATGTCATAACGTTTAAAATTTCGTTTACATTAGCAATAGAGTTGTTTACAATGTTTCAATTATGTCCAGTTTTATAAATAAGTAATAAATTATTCTTATTATTACCTAGTAATTAGTGTTTCAGGTTTACATGTAATTAATGCATTTGTCGTTTAAATATAAAAATTCCACACGTGTATTTAATAGTTGAAGTACGCAAAATTCCTGGTGGTTTCGGCAGTTTGAGCATCGTTACCTAAACGGAAGCGTTGTACGGATGCGCATAAATGAATAATCCAATTTATTGTTTTGACTGTTCTAAATTTCGAACCGGTTTTGTGCGGTTTTTGGTCGTATGCGAAGTTTGCGTGCGTTATATATTGGTAACAGATTCCAACCTATGCTGTGTATACAAAGTTTTTCTGGGATTTGTATTACTAACTTAAGCTCTACGGTTAGATTACGTTTCGCTACAATTAGTACAAAAAATACTACAAAAAACGAGTAGATAAAATATGCTCGATGTATTTTGTTCTACTGCTTGGTTAGGGATTCTTTTGCAATTTATTGTAGTCACTTCGCGACGCCGTTTTACGGTAAGAATGCTAGTCATATTGGATATTCACATATGTATACCTACAGGTAGACCGTATTATAACAATATCATAAATCACGGATACATTTAATGTGTTTAATAATCAACATTATTATTATTAAAATAGAAACAAGGATTCGAAAGAGCAAAAATCCTGATGCATAGTCCTGCTTGGAGCACTTAAATAGTAGTAAAAACTGTATTTCGTAATGTATGACATTTTCAAACTGCAAGATTAATTCGACACAAGTCCCAAGCTTTCCCTGGCGCACTGCCACCTACGAACAGACGTCTGTAAAAACTAGACTTTGAAGTTTTTTCGCCATGTTCCATCAATTGCTGTATCCAGCAGACACTGTCTGCGATATTTTTAAACTTGGGATCTTGGCGTCACGTAAATATGATAAAGAGTGGAGTTGTGATAACCATCTGCCTTTGAACTGGGATATTAGTCATTTTAGCTTAGTCGCTCTATTCGTCTAACATTGTCAACATCGAAAACACGATAAATGAAATTGAAAATTTGCTCATCCTTTCTAAGAATATTATGTAGTGTGTATCGTGTATAAAAATACCTACTGCCTCCCCGTACAAATGATTTGTGCATGCAAAGGATAGTAGAATTTAATTCACAAAAGATGCCGCTCACTTTGCAAGTAGTATTGTGTCACCGTAGAGACGCGGACGGTATTATGTAATGGTAACATGTTAATTTTTTATTATTTTCATGCTCGTAGTTGCATAATAATAGTAAATATTCAATTTATACGTCTGATCATTTTAATGATGATATGTATTTATTTATTTTTTATTATTTGTATTTTTTTATTTATTTATTTTTATCATTTCGTGATGATATGTATGTATGTATGTATCATTTTAACAATCAACCCGTGTCTGCTTCCGTAGTTAAAATCTCGTACGATAATATTAACATTAAGATGAAATTCTGCGAATTTTTATCGTATGTAGTTCGACTAGTTGAAATGTAGGGAAATTACTGAGAAACATTTTCTTTTACCAACCGGTAGAGGCTACTTAATTACTTGAAATAAAACTTCTCAGGTGCTTCCAAGAATCGCAGCTTTTAGGATGAAGTTCCTTTGTTTAAAAGCTTTTTGAGCATTAGTCAAAAGCTTTGCATAATTATATGAGTAATATTTTTAAGAGGCAAAGAGTAAAAATTAAAACGTATACACATTATATTTGTATACATACACGTCGTTGTAAACACATGTCAAAGAAAACCACTCCTCTATGAAATGTCGGGCAAAGCGGCGCTTATGAGAAAACATTATAACATACGTACATATAAAAATACATTTTTCATTCTGGAAGGTATCGCCAATTCCTTATTGTATATGCTTATATGTACTGTAAATTGTGTATGTTTTGGAGATTCAAAAAAACATCGCAAGGAAACCTGTAGACCTTAAAGTTGGCCATAAAGTCGTCTAAAACGTGTGAAGCTCGCGAAGCCGTACTTGGCTAGCGAGCAGACTACGACAAAGCGTTTTCGAACACCGGACTTTCACCTCCAAGGGATACAGTGGCCAGTTACCGTCAGCTAACACGTTCGCAATTTATCTAAACTAAAATAATTTGTCAATTTTTATATCAATATTTTTATGTTTGATAAGGCCGCGGCATTGGTAGCGTTCGTTGCAAATAAAACAAATGACCCAAATGATCCAATATCGCTTCTTGGGCTACAATATGATACTATATTGATCTCATAATACTACTGATAGTAGCTGGCACTAAGATATTTTATTCTTTTTCCAGTTACTGTGCTTTTAATTCGTTTTTATTGTTAATAGTTTCAGTAGTCGATTAAAGGATATGGATGAAAGACTATGGTCACAGTAATTGATTAAAAGATATGGTTGAATGACTATGGTTACAATAATTGATTAAAAGACTCATCTTCATCAACCTGTTTAAGCCCACTGCTAGACTTAGGCCTGCCCTGAGGGTTTTTAGTCATAACCTCACGCTGGGCACGCAGGTTAAAAAAATATGAGTTATTTACCTGTTGTGTTATTTTTTTGAACACTAAGGTAGAAGACATCAATAACTATTTGCGAACTACCGTTTGTTTCTGCATAGTGATGATGTAAACATCAATTGTGACATAGCCAACTAAGGTTGACCTAATTTAGTTGGCCGGTTAGAAAATGCTTGCCACCGCAGCACCGTAATAATAAGTAAATAATTTCCTATAGTCAACAATTTCGTATATTATTTTAGTCGGAAGTGACATTTAAATATTTTATCAATTGTGTTAAATATGCCGTATGACAAGAGACCACCACCACCGTAATAATTCATGGTAGATATTCGACCAATTAAGTTTACTTTGTGAGTAATTTAATTTATTTCCTAATCCATATGGATTACAGATTGGAACGTATAATCCGATTTCAGTCGTATTGCGATATGAATAAAACGTGGACGTGGACTTTTTATAGCGTCAGTTTCCTTTTAATATACGGCGCGGAAGATAAATGTCGGAGCGGCCGCCATGATGGATCGGTCCGCGCTTAATTCGTATCTATAATCACAATATTTATTAAATTGCCTCGCGCTACTGGCTTGTGTTCAACGCGAAATTTACGTTACAAAAATAATATCATAAATGTTTGAAACTAAGAGAACGATGAATATAGAAAAAGGAAGTCAGGTCAGTAAAGAGATATTTGGTATTCCGTGCTCTCTGCCTATCCCGTAATGAACCTGACGTAACCGTTTAATAATAATAATATCATGGTTGTATTGCTTTTTTCCAACTTAAAGTTAATCAACAACTGTAACCCCCAACACTCGAATCGTGTTGATTGAATCGAGTCGAATTCTTGTAGATTCAAAATATTTTTGTTTACCCATCAATCGATTATTGCATGAAGAATTTAAGCAATCCGATATCAGCGTGCACCATAAATAATTCGTGGCGCTTTTTCCAGAGTCAGTTTCTTTTTAATATACGATGCAGAAGATAAATGGCAGGACATCCGCCGTGAAAGATTGTTGTGGCGCTTAAATTTAACCGATCATTGTTGATATTACAAAATGCTCGTTTTCTTAGACGGTTGATCGTACGTGTTTCATTATTGACCGTCAAAGCTAATCATAGATATAGATATGATCGTATGAAAGGTCTGATGAATGAGCTGATGTTATGCCAAATGATAACAAATTATAGACTTATTTGCAAAGTAAAGTCACTTAATTTCAGTTAACGAATATGGTTGATCTAAACTCTACAAACTGCCAGTTGACAAAATTAATATAATTTTATTACTTTGTTCTAAAACTACAATAGCACCTCGCCCAGGATTCGAACTCTGGACCTCTACATCACCAGTCGGGCTAACATCACTTGCAGATGTACATATGTATTTAAATTATATTCACTACTTTCCGATGGGCATTACCATATGAATCAATCGCATAGCTTTCTCCAGTCATCTCTTCATTTTAATAAAGTTAGGAGATAAATGACGGAATGATGGATTGAGCGTTAGGATAAAATTTGTGTTCAGAGTAGATATAGCAAAGGGCTTGATTTTGTTCATAACATATTTGTTACATACTAGTGTTTCGGTAATTTAATTTTTCTGTACGATCCAACCGATATGGATTAGGTATACAATATACAATTTGGACTATACAATACGGTTCGGTTTGGAATATACAATACAATTCAGTACCCAACACAAAATACAATTCGGTTCGGAATATGCAATACAATTAGGTTCGATATATACAATAATATTCAACTCGCTTATACCAGCAGTCCTGATCAAGATAGAAAATTCTAGAGAAACGAATATCAAGCTATAAATATAATATTTACGTTTTTACCATTTTATACCAAAAGTTGTTTTATAAAATTGGCGTACGAAGGGAAAAACATTAAGGGCACACGTTAAAAGGGAAATTGTTTTCGTGTGTTCTTAACTCGTCATATGTAAAACATCGTTGTTATTGTTTTCTTCTATATAAGTACTTGGGCGAAAGAGCTTCGTTCGGCGTCTTTCGAGCCTCAGCGACAGCGTCTCAGCCGCCTATTACAACCACACAGCATTATATAGCGCCATCTGTTGTTGAGTAGTGAATCATAAATATTTTGTCGTAGTATTAACCGCAAGTTAATAAAACTAATGATCAATTGTTATCTATTATTGAGTAGGAATACTAAAACAATATTAAATTCTTGGGAAATCAGTGACTCATCTGTATTAAGGCCAATATATTGTATACAGTTAAGTGTAAATATAGTACATATATTATTTCTCCGTGGTGGGGGGGAGTAAGAATACATTCCCCGACCCCGTGCTACGGTGCTATATATACAGGGTGCTATAAGAGACGACTAAATCTGGTCCTGGCAGACCGCAGTAAGGCGCGTGGCGCGGTTTTCCATAGGAGCCCTGATTGCGTAGGCTGCATAGCCTGGTGGCCTACCCGCAATAACGAAGGCAATACGAGAAGTTGTACTCTGCGATCCGCAGTCTATATGCCCAGCATGGGGATTATGGGCATAACCCTTCAGGGGAGATCTATGTCCAGCTGTGGACTGCAATAGGCCGATGATAATAATACATTCGATATATTACTTGTCTATCTTTCAGTGACAGGCTTGATGCCGCAACGGTCACGCCTCATTGCTTCGTAGGTAAATTCAGATAACAACATTGCAAAGCCCTAGGCAGTCATCAGCTTGTTTGTTACAATAACATTCGCTTTATAAGTTTATAAACAGATTCCATGACATGGAGACTTTATCGTACCTTGTCTATTGAGTATAATTTACGACTGGTACCTAAATGAATTATATTTGCATACGTTAATATTGTGTAAAGGTTACAGCGCTTGCAAAAACAACCTTCAGACAGATTTGATAATGTATTGAGTCATTACGGTCGTCTGATTATTCGCGAGACTGCTCACAATATTGAATTTATATATGTAGGTACTTCTTGAGACGATACATTAGACATACTTTTAAGCCCGCATTATTGGTTTCTCCCATTGGGTACAGTTAGAGGTTAATTTAAAGTTTTAAACATTACAAGTGTCAAGCTACAATTTAAGACGTATTCGCTCTGAAACGTACTCTGAGACCACTGACAAAAACGACATTCCATATGTTCAAAATATTGTTACTCTTTTTAATGACCATTTAACGCGATAGTTCTAATATAGTTAGCTTAATCTCACTTCACATTTAACTGGCCACGACATAACACTGTCACAAAGTGACTCATTTTTTTTTCTCTCAAATGGGACTTCGAGTTTTTTGGTCTGCTCAGTAATAACAGTTTCCAATAATTCTGAAGGTGCCTTGTTTTTGACTCGAATGTAACCTTCACAGGTCAAGTCGTCGACCATGTTCAGTGTATTATGAAATCCCGTTACAATGTAATATTATTACTTGCGGTTCGAGACGAATAACTAAATATACATGAACATATTAGTCTGAGTTATTTTGCAAATAATGATATTGATGGTGTAGTGGAGACGGTATGGACTATAATCGCGTCAAAAAGGCTTTACTTTATTCGACTTCAATATTTATGAGAGTACAAGACATTGTTTCAAATTGAAATGTGATATATTCTATTAACTGGCTGTTTCATTTATTTGTATACGCAGTAACTAGTACACCTAAATGCAATTTATTGTAGTGAAAATGCATTTTGCCAACCTGTTGTAATGCCGTTTTACCACGCCGCAAACTCCTAGTACATCGTACAGATGAATTAGCTAATACTGGGACATTAAAAGAATACATTAGTATATTGCAATAAAGACTGAAGTTGAACCTTATTTGATATTGTATTGTAATACGGATTTTTGGTCTTTAAAACTGTACACAATTCTTTGATTACTTAAAAAAACCGTAGAAAGAGTTTAAAAGTTGGGGTTGATAGCATGGCATAAGGACCTTGGACAGAAAATTCTATTATACTAATTCCCCTAACACATAAACTAATTATTACATAAAAACTGAGCGATGAAAATTTTCTTACAATATAAACAAAGATAGACCTCTTTTATATGTGACCGGCGTAAGTGAGCAATGAAGACATTAAATAAAAATTTATTAGATTACTACAAAAAGACGCTAATCAAAAAGCGAAGTAGCGAAATATGTAGAAATATAATTTCGTCTGAAATAAAAATAATCTCAAATAGCAAACTAAGTATAAAACTATCAATACACGACAACGAACTATTTCTAGCTGAAGCAAATGAAATGTAATAATAAAGAAATGGCCAAGTGGAACGCGGCTTCGCATCAATTGTGCTCTGTTGGTAACATTGTTTTTTACGGGGAATATCCACTATAGATCCTTGTTTTTAATAGAAAATATCTGGTTATATGGGATTTATACTAGAGTACCTCGTTGGTAAGCGCGATTGCTGATCGAGAGGTCCACGATTCAAATCCCGGGTTGGGTACTATTGGAGTTTTGTAACTCCAATAGTACTTATATTTTAAAAGTATTTATAGTAGTGGCTCGGAGTCTGAATTTATACCAATACGCTCATTGCTATTCTGTGGTGGTACATAAAATGTAACTGGTAAACTGGATACCTATTATTTTGAAAAAAAAATGACAGTATTTATAAAATGTGTATTTTAATATAAAGAAATTATTGTAGTTTAAATATGTTTTTTTTATTGTTCGGCGTCTTATCAAATTATAAGGAACCCTGAAAAGGAGATGAAATGAATGTCGAGTAGCGTCAGCAACGTACATCGCTAATATTCATTTCTGTTACTGACGTTTATTTTTTATGCGGAAATTGAACGTCGAATGGATTTCAAAGTCGTGGACAAGACCCCGTTTCATGTTTATTACAAGTGCCTTTAAAGTATCAATTTCAAAATGGAATTTCATTTTACACTGGCTGTGAAGTTTTTCAAGTAATATCTTTTGCATCCTCCTCGTTCGTGCTTATTACTTGCCTAACAATGGACCTGTATAATTTATTTATAACATCAGTGATAGTTTAATGGTTTAATCCCATCACATAACTCAGACTTCATGTAGTCATGTATGGTTTAAACACTACATACACTTGCTGAAATGGTCATGGAAGTCACCGTGAGAAAACCTACACATTATCGACTTCTTCGTAATATGTATTGTATAATGAGTGCCAAACCTGCCGAATGATATCGCGAGATAAATTTATTCTGAAGCAAATAAAATAGTTATTACATTGAATTTTTTAATACAAATAAATAATTGAATTTTTTAATACAAATAAATAAAATGCCGTATAAATGAATGTGAAATCTTTATCGTTAGTATTTTGTGAATTGGTATTGAAATATTTTTAAATTCGAAGGGCATGCACCTCAGTCCAGTATTCGACTGAATGAGCAAAAGTTTAAAAAGGGCATAGGCATGTCTGCCCACCTCGCCCTTTAGACTAAAGCTTCGATATGCTTATGTTGCTTTTGGTTAAATAATCTTGAGGCGCACACTTTGTCCAATTTTCTTATATATAAGCTCCCTAAAGTAAGTTTGTGTGAAGTGATCGTTCAATTAGACAAAAGATCTTATTATTATTATCCTTCTGTTTTGTGCTTATGTGACAAGCAATAAAGTGTTGCTATTATTTCATTTCTGAGTAGTTTTTTCTTTATCGACTCCTTAAAGTAGTGATATAATCTTAAAACATTCCAACTTTAAATAAAAAACGTCATTTTACACAGATATTAACTTCAATAGACATAATATGTGTATAGGTAAAAAGAATATCTAGTTTGAAAAATAAATGGACCTCGTCCGATTTTATTTCGGAAAATATTTAATACGGCACGGTTATGTTATTGCCCCTGTAACAGGTTATACCGTTCTTCTTTTACTATTTGGTAAAGACTTTTCATTTTTTATTCAACGCTTCAGTGTGTTACCTACGCTACACATTTAAGCGTTGCAAATATGAAGCAGTATTCTAAACACAAAGATTTAGAAATAGTGGAAACGAAGCGTTTAAATTCCGATGGATATTTGAAAGATAAATTTCGATGAAGTGCTGTCAAATAAGCATCAATTTTTTGCAATGAAGGCCTTTTAAAAGTGCTAAATCGATGGTCCTCTAAACTCGCAATCAAGGCTTCATAATTTGAATTTTCAACAAAAGAGCTCCCCTACAAAATTAGGCGTCTACCGACTATAATCCGGAATGCAAATTGAAAGGAACGAAAGAAATTAAAGAATAAAAAAAGACGAAAGAACGGTCGTGGTGTGAGATCGGAGTGAACATTCGCGTTAAAGGTCCCTAGATGAGCGATATTTCTTTTATTGCACCCTAATTAACGGAACGCGACGCGTCAGAACGAAATCACTATTAGCAATTCATATTCTATTCGAAATTTAAACGTTACATTCATATTAGATCGACGTGTATTGTTACGACGTGTTACCGAATTCCACTTTGGAATAAGTTCTTTGTAGAATTTTAATTTGTGGTATACCTACAATGTTCATCGCTAAATATATACCGTTTTAAGAGTTTTAGGGGAGAATATCACTGTATTGATATATGTAGCAAGGTAAACCGAAATATATTCATAGATCTTATACTGTTTTTATATCTTTGGTGCTATGAATCTCGGATACTCGTATATTTAGTACTTGTAGGGGTAGCAGCGATTTATGAATTGGCGCAACTTAACTAGAACCATCAAAATAAAAATTGAGTCGTTCAGGGATATTATCGTGGCTTCAAAAATCATTTCTTTTATCACTCAGCCAATGTCTAAAACAATAACGTGGCTGCCATCAAGGGACTCCCCTCAAGGGAAGATGTTGTTAAGGGGTATTTAAGACATAACCTCCCCTCTCTCTGGTTAAATTACACTTATCGGCGCCACGACTTCGTGATAAAATGCGTAATACAGGGATCATGGAAACATCCCATAGAATATAATTTTCTTTCGACGTTTCCTCCTTGTACCGTCATTTTGTGAATTACGCTTATAATTAAAATTGTGTCGCAGAATTAATACACCATTTATAAAAGATTTTATTGAATCCATTGTAAATTTGTAATACATTCTTGGAAACGTTTTTAGTGAAAAAGCTATAAGATATAAGAACAATAAAATTTTCTAATTTAGATTTTCTAGTAGTGGTTCGGAGTCTGGATATGTGCCCAGTGCATGGCAATAGGCTCAACACCTATTCCATAGGGGGACGTAAACGTAACAGGTGAAATGTGGGAGTGTTCTGCATTCCTCTGCCTACCTCTTCGGGGATTACAGGTGTGAAGTTACATTTTTTAGATATAAGAACGAAATATAAATGAAAAAGAAATAAATGAAATGTTGATTTAATAGTAACACAAACCAAAAACATCTTGTTGTAGGTATATATTATGTAGATTAGTTTTAAACTTAACTGATGTCTATTGTAAACATCTAAACGGGGGTAAATTAGAAAAAGAAAATGTTCGTAGGCCCTCCCTCGATTTGTTTTTCATTCTTCATTCCAATTAGTTATCTGAAATTGATAGGAAATGAACACGTATACCTGATTAAGTATACATTGCGGTGCGTTAAAAGTAATATTTTCCGAATTATGTATATTTATAAATATAAAGTAACATAACGTGTGTAACTGCAAAAGAGGTACGCAGAGGTGTATAGTACATTGCTACAGTGTATTGTACAGTACTATTGCCATAAACTGCGCACAAATCCAGTCTAAGCTTCAATACCTCTCGATCAGCAGTCGCTCTTACAACCGCTGGGCGAACGAGGCAGCCAACTACTATTTTTGTATACTTTTATTAATTTCATGATAAATCTAAGACGGGTTGTAACATCAACTAATGTACATGGAATCATAGGATTTTCATCACGTTAAGAGTAGTTAAGATCCAACCATGACTTTCTGATATAATATCTTAATAGAAATGAAATATACCCCAATATTCGCAGTAATACCCTCCATGTATTATACTGTACAAATTGTTTCCCGTAACTTAAATCGTATTAACTGCGTTTAATATCTAATTATTTCCCTGCTATTATCTCCTTCTATCGTGTACTCTATGTATACAGACATAAGGAATATTTTATGGTGCGGGTTGTTTTAGATTTCCCGCTAATGTGGCAATTCGATTCGCATATGGCCCGAAGATTAGTATAACATGTGTAGATATAGTGTATTCATTACGCGGCGGAGTGACGAATGGTTTTTATGTCTATGCAATTAAAGTTCAAAATTGAATGAGCGAGACAAAATAGAGAAATATTTTCTCTATACCATGTGAGGACTACTGAGATTGTTTCCGCATAACTAACGTTTATGTGTTTCAAATGCAAACTGTGTGCGAGCCAAGTATGCGTTTGGTTTTAGGTAGAATTTTTGGGAAATAATATAATTTCTTCCAGGTGAACTGCTTCTTGACTGTAAAACATGAGCGTAATCAGTATTTAGTAATTCGCAATTCCAAAATGTGTTCGAAAATACACCCGCCGCGTTGGTCGTATTGGTTACAAGCGCGAGTGCCGATTGACTGCTCCTAGGTTCAGACTCTGGGTCGGGCACTATCGTAATTATCTAACTTAGATTTTCTAACAGTGGCTCAGAGTCTAGATTTTTGCCCGGTGTAT
>DWTO01004170.1:0-11799 GCA_018244755.1 Jemadia pseudognetus
CATTCCTCTGCCTACCTCTTCGGGGATTACAGGCGTGAAGTTACTTTTTTTTAAAGAATTATATGGAGAATTCTAACGTCGGCTGATTTCTTTGTGATGTTTCCTACACTATTACATCAAGTAATACTTACTTAACCATGAAAACGCATAATAAAAACTCTGTTCCACATTGGGGCATAAACGTAGAAAGAAGGGAGTGTATTACACGCCTCTGCCTACCTCTTCGGGAATTACAGGCGTGATGTTGAGTTTTATGTTACATATATCTAAAAAATACCCACGTGCCCGGCTATGTTTGAATCCCGGACCTACAGAATGAGACGCTGAATTGTAAACCATTAGATTACCTCTATTAAGTATAAATTTGCGTTAAAATGTTAACGGTTCGTAGCTTATTATAAGTCATTACAGTGATTATTGATAATTATTTTAAATTGCGTGCATACATGTGACCGGAACGCATGGAGCTGACAAAGGGGAATTTATTTACACTATTTAGCTTTAACTCAGTGTAAATTTATTTAAATAATTCCTAACAACGTCATTGTGATCACCAAACCAGGTGTGTTTATGGCGTTTGGCTTTGAATATTATTATACGAATTTTCACCGCTATTCAATTCGTAATTCACAAAATGTCCGTCATGTGTGGTAGATTAAATGCGGATCGACTAAAAGGTACAATGTACATAGTATTATTCGGCTGCAGTTGCAATCTACAATGCGGTTTGGTTTAATTAAATAAGTTTCGTCATTGTTTATTAATTTTGGAAAATTATTGTCTACATTAATATTTTTTTCATGATGGTCCAGGTCAATTTCTGCTGTTCTAAATGAATAGTCATTAACATGTTTGAGAAGGTTCGAAACATTTTTCTAGAATGTTCGTTATTGATGACGGCTTCGTTGGTCGTGTTCGATCGATCGGTATGTCCTCGGTTCTAATCCCAGGTCGAGCACCATTGAACTTTGCTAATGTAGATTTTCTATCAGTAACTCAGAGTCTTAATTCGTCCCCGGTGTATGGCAATAGATTCCACGCCTATTATTCCCTAGTGAGACGGGAACGTAACTGGTGAAACGGGGGAATGTACTGCATACCTCTGCCTACATTTTCGTGTATTAGAGGCGTGAATATTCATTTATTATTGTTCGCATTCAAGTAATTTCTATTTTATCATCATTTTCCATTCATACGTGGTGGTTCTATTGTTGAATACCGATCTCATCACAGAATTTGAAGGGTTAAAACCGTAGTTCGATACGCTAGCCACCTGTGAGTTGCCATAATTGCATTACACAAATATTTTAATAACATTCGCTTCTTTGCCATATTGAAAAAATCTTATAAGTGTATATACCTACATACATATTAAGTTAACGTCAACCGTCACGATTTTTTTACATAAATATATGAAATGCTAAATTATGTTATATTTATCTAGAACTTTACATCGTTTCGAAAGTTAATGTTACATTAATTTATAATCTATTTTCAATAGAATTACCTGTCGTGGGTTCACGACAAGACAAGTTCACAAACATCGGTCCCGGAATAAATATCTTATTCATCATTCGGAAACGAGAGCGGATCCATCTGCGCGGGAAACGGTCACGTTGACCAACCGGTTGTATAACCATGTATAATACATATATACCTACTAAGTATGCAAGTGTAACTGGATCACATCTGGTGTCAATTTGAATACGTCAGTACACTTATGACAAATCTCACCGTTTTGTCAAGCATTGAGGTCATACAGTGTTTGTATTCGTCAATCATTGTAATCATAGCGTTCTTTCATAGGTATTTTAATAGAAACAGGACTGTGATCGTGTTGAAATACATATTAATTTGGAATTAGAAATGGGTTCATTATTTTAGCGGAATTAATTAAATTTTGAAATCTCTAATCTAATTTGCGAGTACATATATCTGAAACTCTCGTATCGGTTGTGTCTATAGCCTGTCAGTGGCACAACGCACCTGACGTATTTTGTTAATTGAATTGGTCATTCGAACACAATACGCCTAGTTCGATATTCAAATTCAAAGTGCGCGCGAACTAACGCCATGTCGCACGCTATAGGAATATAAACTATTTTTGATTTGTGTAAATTTTAATTCATTTTATAAGCTTTGAGAAAACTTTTAACAAAAAATGTGGCTTATTAAAATTACACTTGAATAATGTAATTAAAGTTTGCTTATTACTCAATTATAACGTCAAATATGTTATTAAAACCACACAATATACCTACAACAAACATAATTTATTTTTGTTATTAATGTTTGGAGAAAGAAGAGAAAGGTATTTTTTATTTCTATATATTTAGTAGTACGAATTATAATTCATGCATTTTTTAATTTAAATGAAGTAGTTCTTTAAAGAAAATTATAGCCCTTTCAACAATTTAAAATTTCACAGACAATTTAACTATGTACACAACTGTAGAAAAGAAATTTTACAAACGCGAGTTTTCTGAATACATATTTGAATTCTTCTCTGCCTAGGCATAGACAAACATACGAATCGATCCACAATCATGCTACGTCAATATTTACAAAGACAACATCTGTACACGTGCAAAACAGCGCGAATGCGTTCTCTTCACTCGAATCTTTTCAAATTTCAAACCGTTTTCGAACGAAAAGTTCAAGTTGAAAAAGCGGTTGAAGCTCAAAGCATAGATAGGTACGTGAAACTCCAAAAATCACCTTTTCCTAGCCATGGCTAAATTTGGTATTTACACAATTATTCAATGCAAACCACAATTTTTGAATGTTAAATTAAAATCATTTAATTGCTGTTTATATTTGATTTAAGAACTTTGGAATATTTCTTTTCTGTTTTTCACAGACCAATCCAATATGGAAACTGTTTTATCAGGTTCTTTTTCTTATTAATTTTCAGCTGTAAATAAGGAAGACTACATTTATTTTAATGCGATTTATTTGTCGTTTTTATCCAACGGCAGTCACCATACAAAATACATTCAGAAAATGCGTAGTTCACGATTGAATATTAAAATAGAGCCGATATGTCATTTCCGTTTCCACGTAACACAAGTTCAGCTCGTTATTTCAAATGCGATAAAAGACAAATCGGGAACACGGTTCTGCAAAAAAATGAAAGTATCGCAAAGCTTTTAGCGGAAAAAAAAACTCATGCTTTGTAATGGAAACGTATTAAAAAGAGATAATTAAAAAAAAGGAAAACAGCTCGCGCCATTAAGGTGTACTGAACCAAGACTTTGAAAAGGAACACGCATTAATCATTTGGAAATTCGCACCGAACGGTGTTCGATAAGTTTCGAGTTTCGCTAACGACTCGGTGAGAGACTCAGCGGCCAGTCCATTATTTTGGAAAGGGAACGCGCCATTCTATTTTTCATTTTCGCCACGCTCTTTGGCCATAAAGGCTGATGTATGATTAAAGTTCTCGAACGTTCCTTTTCCACGTATCGATAAAAGGCTGTTTGCATTTGCTCAAATGGAATTCTTTCTGTCCTTTTTCTGTTAAGATCCAACTGTAGATGCTTCTGTTCATGTCATGTCACTTTTATTCATACCTTCAGTGTTCTTCCCGTTGTTATCTCACCAACATAATAGCCCCGACATTTGGAGCTGGAAACAAAAATTATTTTTTTGAATTCACTCCACTGTGGCGGGAGAATTTACATACTTTTCTATAACCAAACCATTTCCAAACGCGGAAATATTTGCTATAAACTTTTATACCCTCTGGCAATCGCATAACGGGTACGCGTAGATATTTTATTGGGCTTTATGATACCCGTAGCCATAGATCGATCGGGGAAGCCGCGGAAGTTGTGGAAGCGTTTTAGTGCACTTGAAGCGATGGCCATAAACTAATGTTATTCAGTTTGTTATGCGCCTTTCGGGAATAAAAATGGCGCAGAGCGGGGGACTGGACATAAATTTTTCATGAAGCGGCCATTTTCCACCAGTCTGGCGAGTGATTGAAAAAAACCGTCCAGCAATATTGCGCGTCGTTGATTGGGCGGAGTTCCTTAAGAATCAAAGTGTTCGGAAACTCGATTGGTATTTGAGCGGAGACTGCAGATGGCGGGCCATTCGAATTTGAAATTGGAATGGCTGAAAGCGATTTATTTTATCCGTTTCCTGCGGCCTTTTTTGACAGTTACCATTACGACCCTATTGCATAATATATTTTGGTTAAACAGCCGATTACAAACAAAATCTTTGTAATATATAAAATTTTATCTGCTGTAGTAACCTAAAGCAGTGAATCTATATGGGCTTAAAGAGTACTCGTAGTTTCGTTAGTACCTAATAAAAGGAATGTTACTACTGAAAGCTACCATAGAGACTTCATTTACACCAAAATGGAAAAGATTAGTAATTCCATTGTCAGAAGTCAATACAAACTCCTGAGCGCACGGGCGACATCGGAATACGGCTTTAGTACTCTCATTTTATTAACTTAGGGCTGCTCTGTTATTTACTTGCAATAAAGGAATACTGATTTGTTTTTTTACGCATTTTAATCGTTACTAACAAAAAGTAAATTAAACATCTTCAAAAGAGTAAAATAATAATTGGATCGCGTATATTAAAAAAACTAATTAAACAGTCGTCACAAAAAACATGCTGAGAAATATAGAAAACTCAATGTACATTCGTTTGAATAAGTCTCAATAAAGTTACGTGTTTATGATTCTAGCGTAATTGAAAGCCTTTAATCGTCACAGATACTAATAAGGTTTAGAGTTTTAATCGTAACCTTGACTTATGCTATCACTAACAGTTATTTGTTTTACTCGATACTAGACTATAAAAAATTAAGTTCGGTATGGCAATAGGCTCACCACCTATTCCATAGTGAGACGTAAACATAACTGGTGAAACGTAGGAGTGTACTATACTCCCCTGCCGACCTCTTCGGGGATTACCGATGTTACTTTTTTAATTAACAGAGTTAAAGTGACAACCCTATAAGTAATACAAGCGCAAAGCTAGCGAATTCGAAAGAATAGTTTGGTAAACATATCTTGTTGGGACGGAGAGTTTATATGGGTTAGGCGGGATATAGGATGTCAATACGTACGTATTTACTACAATGTATACGACTATGAATCTTCGATTTTATTCGCCTGATGCCTTTTTGGTGGTGAACGGCATTTCACGTGTTTCATGAAATTACTTTATGTGTGTGAGTAAAGAGTTTTGTTGGTGTTTTTATGGTGCACAAAAAGTTTGTGTGTTCATTCGACACACATTACCATTGCGTTCCGAATGTCGAACATTGCTTCGTTAGATTTTTCAGATAAAAACGCTGATAGATAACAGTGAAGATTAAATATGAAGATAATAGTAGAGATACAAATGAAAACTTATTAACTACGATATACTAAAATAAGAATTTGTTGTCTTGATTACACGTACCTATGCACCATTGTCAAAACGAATATTCGATTTTAATTCACGGAACTACTCGTAATTAACAATGTACAAATTAGATCTTTTTTCCATATGTAAACAGTACATGATTTTAAATTTGTTATTTATATGCATTTCTCATTGCAATTTAAGAAATATCTATGCAAATAATAATTAAAAAATAGTATTAAACAGGACATGTTTGAAGCGATTTATAGTAACAGAAACCCATAATGACTTACCGCTCGTCATCGTATCTCGCCTCACAAATAAGTTTGACCAGAAAATAAATAGACAAGAATAAGAAAATGTTCTTATGAATATATATGTGGGTAGTAAATATAAATCCAACCCTAAATACAGTAAGTTGATATAAATCCGCGGATTTCGGGGTCTCGAGCATCAAACTTCGGATTTGCCGCACCGAACTGGTAATGATTCGGAATGAGATTCTGTATTGTTATGTCTTATTCGTATCTATGAGTGCCGCACGAAGTGGGCGAGTGATAAATTTTATGGATGATATATGTGTAGGTACGTAGGTAGGTATATTTTATTGTTATCTGCCAATACTTCTGTCACGTTGGTTTATCTGATTTGTTTGGACTTTCTAAATTTTGTCTCATATTATATACATGATATTCATGAAGCTACAGAATCACAGCAACAGATATACAATACGGATGTTGACAGTTGCAGGTGCTACGAGAGACCACGACTCGCCTAACTGGACCAAATACCTCGGATTTTATTTATAAGGAATACAAAATTCTCCGAATCTTGATGAAAGGCGTTAGATTTTTCAGGATATCCTGAAAAATCCTGAAATCCTGAAATGGATATGTGGTATTCTGTACTACGCGTCTACCCCGTAAACGACCTGGCGTGTATAATAATGAAGAAAATTTATAAATCAATTAATGCCTTGTTCCTTCACTGTGACGTCACTTATGACGTCACAAATTAACAACAGAACGTGGGTAACGCGGATACGAAATAATTGATACCGTCGTTTGCTCTGGTTCCTGTGAATATTGCAAGGGGTGAGGGGGAGCTCACCCGGGGTGAGATGCAGGTGTCGCCCGCTATTAATTTATGTTCGGAGTGAGGAGGGTGACGTCACCCGGCATCACGATAATGAGCTGGAACGTTCTAAGAGGATTGTATTAACGAATTAATTTCGAAATCTAAAAGAGTGATTCATCCTTGTAAGGTAGTATTATGTACCTACCTATTTCAGGTTGGTTTCTACCAAGAAGTAAATGATCACTATGAGAAAGATATTGGTTAAGTATTGCTGTGTTTAATTCTGATTTATACGGGTCCAGAACATAGTTTTATTGGAATATTTGTCGTGTTAATGTAAAGGGATGTTAATATCAATCGAGTTAAATACTCATGCTTGGTCAATAGTGTCAAATTCTTATGAAGTTACAGTGACACTGCAACTGTTGAGTTCTGTAGTTATAAATATTTGGAATTATTAAATTTTATTTTAGTCCCTTGTTCAAAACGGTTTCCTTACGCGGGTTTTATTTTCCTTAATATTCCCACATCTCAAGACTTCTCTTAGCTGAGGAAATCTATGTCTCCATAAAAAAGTTCCGTATCCTGGAATCAGTAAGATGTGATAACAGACGTCCAATAATTTTTATTTCCATGTCAAGGATAATATTAATATTATTATCATATATTGTTCGATTATATTATTCTTATAAGATTGTATTTCTTTTAGTTCTTCCTTAGTATTTCTTTGTATAAACACATCAGCTCAATCACATCAGAATTGCGATATTGCGGAATTGCCCTCTGTCTAGTCCGTGTGGAACCTGGCGTGATGTTACAGTGATAATAATAAGTGATAATTTGTGTTTATCCCTGTTGTGGTATACGAGAATTTTAGAATAGCTAAATAAAACATAGAGTCGACATTTCTAGCGCTTTGCTCAATGTGAAGACGGAGTGCGGAATTATAATTCCCATTAGCATAGGAATCGGGCCGCCGCGTCCACTGGCAACCGCCGCGATTGAATAATCAATCTGCGATATGCTAATGGCTCGCAACAGCCAGTCTCGCTATTGTGGACTTATTCTAACATCACGCCTGGATCCCCCAGGAGGTATGCAGAGGAATTCAGTACACTAAAGTTTCACCAGTTACGTTTACGTAACACGAGGGAGTAGGGGGGAAACCTATTGAACAAATTGTTATCAATTAATGGAAACTGTCTTGAGTTAGAAATGGAGGACTATGCCAGTTAAAGTAAAAATATTCTTGAGATTTTCCATCAAAACTATAAGTATGTACCTTGTTAACGTAACTTCACGCCTGTTATCCTCGAAGAGGTAGGCAGAGGTATGCAGAACACTCCCACGTTTCACCAGTTACGTTTACGTGTACTATGTTAAATAAACAATATATTATCAACGATGGGTTATACGTCAATAGCTTTTTTAAACAAAAATAAATCACTGTTCTTAATGTGGTAACAATTTTAAATTAGCAATAATTTTAGTCAACAATAACATCAGACAAAAAGATCAAGAACGCCTTTGGACTAACAAAGAGACCGATCGTATAATTAATGAAGCACTTGCAAATGAGAACGAATAATTGAGTATTATTTTTGTTATTACCTACAAGTGATGAAAGACCATTTTGGGAATACTGTATTTTTCAAATATTCTTTTACACCCCTACACAAAATATCGTATTGTCATACGCAAAAAAACCTTAATAATGTTTTTACTGCTGTAGTTAGCGATTGTTCAACGCAATTTTTTGAAATTGTTTTTAATGCACTTACAAATAAAGTCAATACGTTAAACATAGAAGAATATATCGAGGATATTACCGCATGGCTAGCTATAAGGGCAACTGAGTTCGATTGAATAATCAATCAGCAATATGCAAATTAGCCGCAACAGGCAACCATCGGACTGTTTTGAACCCGAGTGCCGACGTTAGCCATCGCCAAGAGCTCACCTAAAGGCAATACTTAAATATCGCTGCAATAAGCTATACATACATACATATATCATTATTATTATATAATCACGCCTGATCCCTCACGGGGGTATCCTTGCGGGCGTGATTATTAATTAATTCTATACACCCATTCCAAATGGCAATGGCGACCACTTATTCCATAGTAGGACGTAAACGTAACTGGTGAAACTTGGGAGTGAGAACGGAAAACAGTAGACAGTGCGTGGAATTTGAAATTGTATGCCAAACTTATCTACTGGAAACTCCGTTATCTAGAATTAGAATTAACCCCAATATGAGCCTTTGTTTAACTTACTCCCATAACTACGTAGTTAAGCGGTCGTAGAAGATAGGAAAAAAAGTTGAAATGAGTTTAAAGAAGAGAAAAGAGACCCGTAATCTTGATTAGTTTCGAAAGAGATTTTATGCAAAGAGGTTCGTTGGAAACTACCCACTGCCGTTCAATTTTATGATTGTATTTTGCTAACAATGAATACGACGGCGGAGCCCGTCCTAATTGAAACAAAACCTATTATTAGCGAGACGGGAAAAAACGTCTACTGTTTCCACGGCGAGGCGCGAACAATAAACCTGTTGGAACCGGTACGTTCCGATTAAAACTGGTTCGAGGGGGATTTTAAGTGTAAAGCGAGATTACGCGAGTTGACAAGTGGCCGAAAGTGCGACTATTGTTCCAAGTTGGATCTAAAATTCTGAATCCAGACAATTCCGCTTTAGCTTATTATGCCTTTTAATCCTCACAGCACCTGGGATTAGGGTATAGCCGTGAGCCTCTTTATGCCAGTAACTCAACTAACACTTCGAATCACGCATTTTAGTTGATAATTTCACATTATATTAAAATTTCACTTTAACTTCGAAACTTTCATCAAACTCTTAATCTATTCTACGAGTATATATGTATTAAAACAGTAATAACAGCTTAAGTTGTTTTCGAAACCTTTTGTACCTTATTTACTTTTGTCCAATCTCTGGAAATGTTACGGTAGCAACACATGAATGAAATAAGAATTGCTTCTTTACTGAGACAAAATATAGCTCGATATATTAATTCATCTTCATGCGCTTAATATATTCCGTAACCAACGAAAAGCGGGGAGTAAAGGAAAAAAAATATCAACAGAATTCATTCCTTTGCGAATCCATAATTTTAAGATGTAAATCGACGACCGGAAAGCCTGTAACTGCCGCTTCCTGTTACGTTCCGTTGATTCCCGTCCAAGAACGTTTTAGGGGTCAATGTTCCGTCTAAGATTCATAAAATGCTTTTAACTTTTATTACATGGCAACTTACTGTGAAACGAGTATTGTTTTTAGCCGCGTATTAGCTTAGATGTATCTATACTCGTATTAGCTTACTCTACCATTAAATGTTGAATACTTCCATTTTTAAGAGTGCATCTACAGTTGGTGCTTCGTTGATTATATTGTCATCATTGCAGTGCCTTAAATAACTTATGTATGAGGTTCAACTATGTGTAGGTATGTATGTATGATTTGGCAATATTCTTATTTTGGCTGTCTAAAAGCACAAAAAATTTGTAACGTCTTCTAAATTTTTGTCACTAAAAACATTGGGAAACACAGTCATGTTTTTTCTTCTAATATTGCTTCCCATGTGAACAGAACCACATCTCCAGATATATTTCAAGAGAGCCGTTATGTTCAGCGTTCTCGCAGGCACTCGGAAGGAGATATATTTCTGTAGATGTTCCGTCACCACAAAAACGGTTAGCCCCCAGCGCGGAAACTCCGCACGACTCGAGTGTTGCAGCTATAATATATATTTCTATGTTCTTTATTTAAAACGGCACTTCCGAGTATTTGTAGTCTGTTACTGAGCTATGTATTATGTTATTTATTGTGTATGATCTTACGTTCACATGTCAATGACAATTCTGTTACAATGTCCCGAATGTTGAGATAGGAATGAATTTAATCTACATAGTTGTGTATATACTAGATATCTGTCATATTTTTTTAAATCTTGTCCATCCAGTAGGGAAATACAACATATATAATTCAATTAAGCGTTATGAAAAAATGTATAGCGGTGACCACTATATTTGGAATAGAATAAAATTCGGCGTTCAACAGCGCGCGGATTTCAGAGCGGCGGGAAATCCGAAAAATACAGCTTTTATTTAAATCCACGGGACAGATTAAAAAATCAGTAGTTCCAGAGGTGCTCCAGGTTATTTATCACCACCTGCCTGCTTCCTAGAGCGCTTTAGATGTATCTGACACTTTTATTATAAATGGCGGCGAAGACCGCACGTTGGTAAAACTTTTAGTGCCGCGTAAGCGACAAGTTCATTCATAAACTACTTAGATAAGTTTATAAGCGCAGATAGCACAGCACTCTTCAGCTTTTATTTGATACATATATTTAGAGTTTTTGTAACACTTAACAATGGTGAACAGTGGAATGTGAGGTAATGAAATGATTATACACTTTAGTTAATAATTGAAAGTTTCTTTTTTTGGTTCTCACGTTTTTTTAAAAAAGCCAAACAAATGTTTTCTTGTCATTGGTGTATGTATATACTTAGCTCTACCTAGAGTCGGTTGAAATAATTGTGCTGCCTTGTTGTTAGAGTGCTTACAATCGCGACTGCTGATCGAGAGGTCTTGGGCTTGATTTTCGGACCGTTTTTTATCGGATTTTTCTAAATTAACATTTCTAGGTTCATTTTCTATTCCTTATTGGGAGGAAAATGTAACTGGTTAAACGTTGGAGTGTATTACACTTCTCGACCTACCTCTTCGGGGATTACAAGCGTGATGTTACGATGTTACCTGGAGTTAGTCACTATAATGGCCCCGTGTAGAGACGCGCAAGTCGTTCCTGTAGAGTGGCCACGAGCCCGACTGTATGTGTCTGACACTTTTATTATATACGACAACGGACCGCATTGTTCCGAAACTTTCTGCACGAGCTTTTAACTCTATATCTGCTGCAGAGTTAAAATACTGAGAATGTTTTATGTAGTTTCTCTTAGGTATGTTAAAACTGTGTGTTTGAATATTGGAGCAGTATATTATGTAATCGTTACTGATAATAACTTAATATTAATGGATTTTGACACTTCTTTCATGCAATCAATGAAGTTTCATTCTGATTACATTTTTAATTTAGTTAGAAAATATTCTATGCAATGTTGATTACCGAAAATTTGTTGATTTATGTTAATGTTCATTTTGTAAAAGTGTTTATTTAAAACCGTGTACATATTTATATGTACATAATAATATGTGTGCATATTCAATTATTACGTATATTTCTTATATTATGGGTAGGTAGTAAACGCAACGAATACTATCCAGTAAAACTGCAATCAAATTATTTTTATCTCGTTTCAAAG
>DWTO01004171.1:0-11799 GCA_018244755.1 Jemadia pseudognetus
ATCGGTGGAGCAAGCGAGTTCTGGAGTGGAGACCGCGACTCGGCGAACGTAGTGTAGGACGCCCTCCGGCCAGGTGGGATGACGATCTGCGAAAGGCTGTAGGTAGAAGCTGGATGCGGTAAGGCGAAAACAGGGCGCAATGGCGCTCTTTAGAGGAGGCCTATGTCCAGCAGTGGACTGAGATAAGCTCATGATCATGATATTAATTAGGATTTCAGTTGTAAAAAAAGAAAATACTGTATTTTATAATGACAAAATGAATACAAGTACATATTGAACTATAGCTGAATAATTTTGTCGAATACCGTTGGGGCTATAATTGTTCGGATAAAGGACACCGCTTAAGGGCCCGCAAGGGTCTGTGATTAATAGAGCTTATAGTCAATATCCGGGATCCCGAGATGTTACATAACTTTAGTTATCTTTGTGTGGATTTATATGTGAAGACGTCTGTGTGTTAAAATAGCAATTCATTCATGCTCAGTATTGTAGATCCTAAATTGAGTTTTCAATTATACTGAGGTAACACTCCAGTGTGGATTGTACTAAGTAGAGCTTTGGCAGTGAAATACAAGGACGCGTTCTGCACGATGGCATATGAATACCTATAAGGCTTAATGGTATAAAACGTGTCATTTAAAACAGTGAGTTATGATTAACGTCAACCGGTGTAACCCTCAGTGTTCTTCGCTACGTAATTTGTTGTTGGAATAGATTAGGTATTGTTTTAATATTACTGATCGTCAGAATTACATACTTTCTGTGAATATAAAGGCATACATGTACATTTGAAGAGAGGATTTGCTTAGAAAACGGGCAATGTGATCTTTGGAACACGTGACGCTGAATTTCTGTTAAGGGATTACGGAGTGTTGGTTATATGGCCGTCGTAAAACTTGCTAGGCTATATATTATTAAGTGAACGATGTACCCCATAAAACTATGCTATTTAGCTGGTATTGTAATGTATTACCGTGGGCATATTGCGTACGGATGTCTCTTGCCAAGCACGAGAAGTGCGAGTTTTATCCTTTTCGTTACATCTTTGTGGTATAGCAGCGACATTGTCTCATAGCTTCCTGTGTTAGTAATTAAAGTTAAATTTCTTAACGCTAATTCGCTTCTGCTACGTTTTATGCTATATTTGTTTGTTTTGTGTTTTAGTCAATATGATTTATATAGAAATTGTACGTGTGATACTTTAATCTAGTTTAGTCGTTCGGAATGGCTAGGGTGTTGACGTTTTATTTACACTTTGTAAGATATAACCAAACTAAACACGACCCAAATAATTACGGGAAGCTTATCCATATATGCGTATCTGTTCAGTATTGAAAGTAAACAGATCGGTCAGCTAATGAAAACTCATCTTCCGTTGGCGGATGGACCGAAATTCATAATCTGTTCGTAATTAAATGTTGATCCCGGCAACAGTGTAATTACGTTGGATTTTCGAAGCGTTATCGTAGTATTCTGATGTCGTTTTGAATAATTAAGTGGTTATTGGCACTGGCCGAACTACTATCGGTTGTAATTTTAGCGTTATTGCATAAGTATTGATTTGTAAATCGTGATGTATATTTACATAATTATATATAGGTGTACAATAAATATATTTCACTGCTTCGTTGATCTAGTTGCAACAGTGACTGCCGAGCACGTGGTCCTAGGTTCGATCCCCCGATCAGGTAAGGTATTATTTTAGTTTTATTACTCGAAATTTCCAGTAGCGGTATTTCTCGTTGTTTACGCTTTTCACATATTGTTATAGATATCCATAATTATAATACATTAACATTTTCTTTTAATTACATAATATTATTGAGTGTGTATTTTAATGTTGGGCTCGCAATAATGGACTTGTAATCTTAGTCACTTGCTAATTTGTATTAGCTGGCTATTAAAATGTATTTTCTGTCGCTTACAAGAAAAATACGTGTAAGTCGTCGCACTCGTAAACGTTAGGAAAATGCCAAAGTATCCAATTGTTTTTCTTCAAAGTACAAACACATAAGGGTGCGGAAAATCATGTCAATTTCATCTTGACACAGGATAAGAAAAACAAGTTAAAAGGGCGAAGACGAAAGCATTCATCTATTCGGTAAACACAAAATGGCCTGATAAAACAATGACTCCACATAAGGTTTCCCGTGGCAGGTACTTGCGTAAATGTGACGAGGGACCTCTACAAAAAACATTAGTAGGCGAGAGTCGCAGTGGTCATCCACGATTAAGATTGATTAGGTTGAAAAAGAGTCTTTATTTAAATTAGCCAACCGATTATATATATAAAAAAATAACATGCTTGTAGTCTGCGAAGAGATAAACAGAGAAGTGTAGTACACTCCCACGTTCTACCGGTTACGTTTATGTCCCATTATGGTATAGGTGGTGAGCCTGTTGCCGTACACCGGACACATGTCCAGACTCCGAACCACTTTTAGAAAATCTAAGTTAGGAAAATTCGATAGTACCCGATTCGGGTATTGAACCCAGGAACTCTCGATCGGCTCTTACGCTTGCAACTTATTCCTTTAATACACAAAACCCTTAACTTATTTCACCGTTCACGTGACCTCGAATATCTTTATTCACACATATTCAATGCAAGTGAACATTTGAAAAACCCGGAACACTAAAACCCAAGGGCTTCGTAACGGAAGATTGAGGCTCGAGATAAATTGACACATCATCCGGGCCGCGTACCGATAGGGATACAAAATCAATATCTCATGCGGGTTCTAAATATATCCTGCGACGTCTTATTTACGTAAGTCATGATTTTTTTGTTTAAAATACATAGTTCACTTTTGAATTTCTTTACAAATTCGCTCAGGGATAATTATACGTTGTTATTATGTATCATAGGTATTGTTCCCGGCTAATAGTTTAACGTATATACTGCTTGCTTTTTATACATTACTTGATTCCTTTCTTTGTGGCTAGATGGCGGTGTTCCAGTATAATTGCAAGCGATGTTTGTTTTCATTCTGTGAATGATAAGGTTTATCAATGCGGTTGTTAGATGTCGCGCATTCAATATTTTAAAATATGTTTAATAGTTTATGGGTGAAGCAATGTTTATGAGAATAATAGGTCGTTTATAAGTTGTTATCAAAGAATACGAGTCCACCTTTTACCATTTTCCGATTTGCTTGATTTATGTCCGTGACATTTGTTTCAATTTCAATAAGGAACCTCAAGTTTTTTGATAGATTACGCTGTCGACGCGTATATTTTTGTTATCAGTCATAATATATGTACAACTTTATACAAATGGATTTATTATTTGTTTTCTTAGAAATAATAGGTAATTGAAAAACTTAATTTTTTAAAATGTAAATTTTGTTTACTTAGGTATATACCTAAATATGATGATCCTTCCTAATTATTATGTTACGTATACTCAATTCCATTGTTCCACTGTTTCATTTCGTAGTCTGTTACGCTAGCCCATAGCAGACTTCACACGCCTTATCATCAGTCAATCGTCAGAACGCTATATAAAAGTATCTTAGGTTTCCTCGTGTGTAAGTAATTTTTAATATTAAATTACAATTTTGTTAAGAAATAGAGATGCGCGCTTGAATTCGAACTCAAAACTCCGGAGTAGGTTTTATTTTAAACCGCTAAGCTATCAATTTCCAGTTAATGTGTATGTACATAATGTAACATCACGCCTATAATCCGAAAAGAGGTGGCAAGACGCGTGCAGTACACTCCCATGTCTCACTAATTAATGTTTGCTAGTAATAGAACAGATGGTAAGCCTTTTGTCACCTTTCAGATTCTGAGTCAGTAAAAAAATCAGTTAGAAAATCTAAGTTAGAAAATCCATTAGTGCCCTGGGCCCCTCTATTAGTATGTACATATCATACTACATATATATATATATACATAACATTGCCAATATTTTACATAATAGTATCGTTTTCTGGAGCCTCAGAGAATATTTAGCGTTTGTTTTGACAATTTAATATCACTCAATACTCGTCTTATTCTCTAACTTTCCAGAAGCGTTCACCACAGTTGAATATATTATGCAAAATATAGCTGTTTAAATTACGGTCAATATTTCCTAGTTTTACTATCCAAGGATTTATTACGTGTATTTTGTTTCATTTTATTTCTCATTAGTTTTTAATATTTCTATTATGATATAATAGCACAATAATTTTATGATTTCATATACCAAATTTCCATATTTTAATGTTTATTCCTACTAGTAAAATGCTAAATTAATCCACTCCCAAAAAATAGGATACAAGAGAATTTCTGTGTTAAAATTATGTTTTTCGATTAAGCGTTTCTTAAACACGGCTATAAAGAGAAGTTATTATGTTTGGAAATATGAAAAAATTGTAATCATTTCATATATTGAACAACCTTATCAATTGGTTCAGAGAGACTTTTTTAATGTATCGCAGAAATCGAAAACCGTAAGTCAAGAAACTTATTAGCTAAAATATATTATGCTTTTTGGTTCAAATATCATTTTCCGTACCGAAGAAGTAATACTAAGGAATCTTGAATATCTTAGAGTTTATTATAAGTTGTCCTAAGGCGTATGAATATTGGTAATTTGCACTTGGCCAGAATGGGAACGTATTAATAAGTCCTCTCGCCCGGAGGTTGACTAACTTGTGTATAAATGTAGGATTTGTGGTCATGATGAAATGATAAAAGAGTCGGTGGCGAGTTAGGTGTAGGTATACACAAATTGCAATGTAATTATTTGCCTACATAATGCATGTGACCGCTGTTGCAGTATTGTCTAATTTTTCTTCGTGATTGTTTAAGTCGTTTAATATGATATTCTGCTAGTTTGTAACATAGTCTCTATCGAGATACGTAATAGCGTTACGTTGCAAGTACATACGTATAAAGTTCGCTGTGTATGTTCAAGAAAATCTGTTTCTATTCAGTGGTGAAAGGTGGCGCGTTCGCGGGAAAACTTCTAAGTTTGATACAAAAATTTGTTTTGAAAAAGATGGATTTGAACTATTTTGCTTATATAATTGTTTTGATGAATTCATTCGCGGAGGCATTCTTTCTTTTCGGAGGTACAGCTATGATTAACTTTATATATACTGTGTTAATTTGCGTGGTTAAAAAGTGAATCAATTTTCCATTTATTTTACTTAACTAGGAAACTTAAGTGAAGTTCAATACATTTTTATGTATGTTGCTATCTGCGAACTACGTAAAATTATCAACGTTTACGCGTATTCCATAGCCGAGGTAGATATTCCAGTTTAATGTTTCTACAAAGAGCTAACTCTCGATAGGTATTTATCTACCTGTAATAGGTAATATTTTTCTCATGTTTGTTCCATGATGATTTTACTGTAAATTACTATTAACTACATTTTTTACGTTTATTTTTATCACATAACTGCTAAGATATTTTAAAGACTCAAAGATGATACATATTACATAGTTTAACGATGTTTTATATTTCTGATTTGATTTATTATGATCTATTATTTATATCATTTTCTGTTAACACAACACCCTTTTTCATTCCACTGTTGGGCATGGGTCTCCTCTTGGAATCACATGGGTTAATGCCATAGTATACCACGCCGACCAAGTGCGGGTAGACATCGCGACAAACTACGATCACTTTTTGTTGTCAGCGTACGTATAGTGTTTAGCCGTGTAGTTAAATATTAACCTAGAGTACGTTCTACATAATAATAATTTTAAATCTAGGTTACATATTATGAGGAATTCAGTGTGATGGATTGTATTTCACATGCATATGGTGCCGTCGAGATATGACGGTTATTAATGAGCTTCGGAATTTGCATATAAAAGTTTATTTCATTGCTCTGATAATGTCAAAACCAGTTGTTTTATACAGTCAATGACTTGTTTTATTTATTTATTTAAGTTCACCAACGCGTTAAAAGCGTTGTTACGAGTTACAATGTATAAAAGTGGGGAAGTGGAGTGAGTATTATATTATTTTGCTTTTAATTAACAACGTCCTATATGTACTCATAATAATTTTTTCTCATGCTCATAATAATTTTTTCACCTGCTCATAATAATTTTTTCATACATTGATGAAGGAATAAAATATCGAATTCGTCAACTACAATGTCTGCAGTATTAAAATATTTCGATGTTTCAGTTACAAATAAATATAAAGCTTTTGAATAAGGCCCTTCTTTAGCTCACATTTACTGTTGTTGCCTGTTATCTTAGAGTCATCAGTAGACATTAGCACTGTTTGAGACTGCGTATTATATATTATACATATAAATCTCGTCATTTTCACAAACACTTGCTCTAAAAAAATTAAATAACAGTTTTTATAACGTGTTATTTAAGGAGTGATAATATTGTAGTGTAGTGATAATATTGGAGTGATAACAACATTAGCTGCTATTTAACATCATTGTGTTCTAAGCGAACAACATAATCAATATTTTATCTTAGATATAGATAGAAATGTTATAAAGGTAATATAAGTAGAAGAAGAATCTAGGTAAATAGAAGAATTTAAAAAATATAAGAAGAATGTCATCAAGTCAAATTTACTTGGCAATTGGTGTTACAAGACGATTGTCTTTAAATTACCTGGTCCTTTGAAATTTTCCTCACTTTAACAATATTTTAATTAAATTCCAGAACAGCCAGAGCCCGTATTATTCTGCATTAAGGTCTGCCCTTTGTACTGCTCGCCAAGAAGACGGCGCGATGTTGGTAAGTTAATATAATTTTGAAGTAAAATAGAAAAGGGGCGAATGCTAGCAATAATAACTAAAAATAGTGTTCTTTTATATAACTCTGAAGATACGATATGAGAGAAATAACATGCAATGGCATATATGTCATAATAACATATCATAACATAACATAACATAATAACATATCATAACATAATAACATCTTTTAGTGATCAGCAAAATTGAGAAGCAGTCACCATTGCAAACTTTTTAATAAATAAGGGATTAATATGTATATTATGAAATACCGTCATTTTATAAGTTACTACCAACACCGTAAAGGATCTGATGTGAATATTTGTATGTATTACAACACGCACAGTAAAAATATCTCATTACCATGCCAATGATGAGGAATTTGAAACTTTAAAACATACCTACCAGTTAAAATACACCATGCTTAATATTGTTGGTTGTTTGTCCGGTGTATGACAATAGGCTCACTACCATTTACCTATTTCGATAGTGGGACTTAAGCGTAACTGGTGAAACGTGGCAGTGTACTTCTACTCTTAGGGGATTACAGGAGTGATGCTTAATAACACAAGTTATGTATATTTGTAGGTCCGCCTCCAGTCTACTGGGACGAATCTCCATATATATTCCATGAACAAATCATAGATGACTACCCAATATATCCCGATCCGTACTTCTTTTGTAAGCCACACAAGAAGCCCACTACTACCACTACGACAACTACAACTACAATGGCGACGACTACAGAAGAACCGACGTGGATTTGCATGGTTTGTATGAAGAAATGCAACTATCCGAAGAAAACTTAGTTATGAATAGCTACCATATGTTAATGATTAAATTTAGGATTTATTATTAGCACCTAGAATAGTTTGTCTTCCTCAGAGGAATCGTGACGTTACAAGGTCTTTACGTAGTGGATGAAAGCAATAATAATTAATAATAGACTAAAAAATAATTAAGGATTAATTAATAAGAAATAATCGGAAATGTTATTTTGGATGCTGAATAAAACTAAATTCTGACGCAGCCTCTAATTTACCTTGTCTAGTTTCTGGTAATTCTAATTAGTTGTGCATGGCCTATGCTTTCCTGGTCGATTGTATATTTTTGAGTTCGTTTGAGTTCGTAGCGAAACATTGGTAGATCTTCCTCAGCCCTTCTCATATTAGCTGTATAAAGCTTCTCATAAAAGTGTAAGTTATAATCGTATTTATACCATGTTATAAACATGGTGATTTAAGTGTGTTTCATTTGCAATAAAAGAAATTGAGTGGTAAGTGAATTATTACTGTTCCAAGAGTTAGTTTGCTAGAAAATGGCGTACAGTGCCTCCATGTTATTAGTTAGGGAGGATGGAAAGATAAATGATTAACGCTAGCCCAAATTACGAGTATATCAGAATAAAATGCTGGCAATTTTTTAATAATTGCTCTTGCATTGTCTTTAATCAATCCTATTTTAATTCAGTAAGTGATTAGGATATATTTAAAATGCCATCATGTGTAAATGGCTTTAGATTAAGACCCGGTCCCGATGACGCAATATTCGAGCAATTAAAGTGACTTGAGTACCGCGTACACTCAATCTTGACACTTACGTATAAAGGCAATGTCTGTTAGTATATCTACTATTAGAAATGTTCTAATGTCTACAACTTATGTTCGGTGCAGGATTTTACTGACGGTTGGAGATCTATTCTTGGTCTACCTTAATAAGTCTCCAATGATAACGCACTGAAGCAGCCTAATGAAGTGGACTTTAAAGATGACTGACTCGGTTTTTCCATATTGGCCGCTAGTGACGAGGTAGTTGGCATTTAATATTTCTTTTATTATAATATGTCGATCACCGTTAGTTGAGAATAAGATTTATTACAACTTGACGCAAGGGTCCGTGATAGAGAAATACATTTGTAAAATCCCTTTCTTCGGGTTATTGAACTGGCCAGAAATCTCAAATTATAGTAGTTTGCGCTGCGTGCCTTAACGAAACGAAAACCTTAAGGACAACAGAAAAGTTTTTTTTATATTCTCTTGTCCCTACCTCTTCGCGGATTACAGGCATGATATTATGTAAATCAGTATTTGTGATGCAGACGAGCGAAATTATATTAAGTCGTTACGGTGAGTCGTTGATAGAAATGGGTAATTTTAATTGCCAATTACAATTTGTGTTTATGTGTAGGTACCTCTAACGGTTGATAAACTACATACTTTTTTGGAAATAAATACTTGTATCTGTAGGTTCCTTTATATGATTAATAAAACTATTTTGACGTAACTGCTGTTTGTTATCAATTTTGTGAGTATATTTCATGAACAGATTAACAATTCGGGAAAAGATGACGAAGGATTTAATGGGTTACGATATTAGGGATCGTATTCCACGAAAAAAATTTGGTTTGGCGTCAGGGGACGATTTCTTATATCTCGATGTTTGTATATTGGACTTTCTGTAGTTGTCTACCCTGTCCCTCAATCATGAGGGTCAGAATGATTTATAATCATAACAGTGATTCAGATATGTTTCATTAACCCATTATTATGATATAACAATTAACTACTCTTTTTATGATCTTTATAAGTATTAATAAGTAAAATTGTTTAATTATATAATAGCAAAAGTATTGAATACAATATAATGTTAATAAAATTTCTCCGGAATTTTATGCTTTAGTTTTATTTCAATAACGTTATTATAATGTTTGTAAATCCTCTTCTAATTAATTACCAACGGTTTTCCGCACTAGTAGCAAATATTGAGACGTGAATATGTATGAAACAAATGTTTTATAAAGCGCTCTTAGGCTGAAATCGCTTATGTAATTTTAGCTGGTGAAATGTGAGAGTAATACACTTCTCTGTCTACTCCTTCGGGTAAATACAGGCGAGATGTTATGTTATGTTATTTAGTATTCAAGCTCAACCCGATTCGTATATATGAAATGATTATTACGCTACTCATGACACAGTAAACATTTAATTTATATCCAGTTACCCAATGATTGAATAAAATATGACATAAAATTCCCGAATATACAATTACATTATGCAGGAAAATACATTGCAACTTAATTCGAACTTCAATCATTTTTAAGTGATGCAGTTTGCAACATTGTAGAGGTAACTTAGAGTTCTTTGATGGTAAATAGGCGTTTTCTAGACATGTGTGTTCCATATTAGGAGGTATCTGTATTTTCTATCAGACGCACAAACGATAGCTTATCGTATAATATAAAAAATGAGCATCCTGGAGAAACTTAATTTTGTTTTGGCATTTTGATGTAATCGTTTCCTTATTCAAGTTCGTGAAACAATGCTCTTTACTGAAAAATGATGTGATGTATAAATATAAGATTATAATTTTGTATTGTTAGTTACTATAACACAGGTAATCTGCAAATCTTATCAAGAGTTCTACATAATCTTCGTTAAAGGGTTCGTATCTATGGTTTGCCAATTTGTACATGGTTCGTATCTATGGTTTTAAACCTTCCTATTGTGTGAAGAAATTTAACACGGGTAGCGGAACGTGGGAGTGGTTGAAGAAGAGAATGTTTTTCTATTCCATGAGTGAGGCTGTACAATCGCGTCAGAATTTTATGCGTAAAAAAAAAAAAGCTATAATAAGTATGGATATGTGTACTCGAACTAAGCGCAGACCGCAAAACAATACACGTAGAAAATCTCGAGATGAATTGGCCATTCAGAATTTGTGGCTTATTGTAAGACTAGCGTCTCGTGTTTTATGTTTCTGACTGTTCCATTATAACTACATATTTCCGCATAAACCAAAAGGTTTTGTTACATTGAGTAATATTGCTTCGTAGAGATGTGTTACGTAACTTAGTTTCCGAGGAAATATTTTGGTTACGATATTGGGATGGAAAAGTGTTTGTTTACGATGAGAAAACAGCTATTAAGTATTATATACATTTAGAAGATACCATTTAGTTCTACTAAATGTCATTTTTGTGGGTCAATAAGATTATTATTAATATCTCAGGAAGCAAATATTTATAGCAAGCATATTACGAAAAGTAGACGTTACGGCTGTCTGTGAATGTCAAATAAAATAATAATATAAATAAATAATATAAAACGTGTTAAAGAATTTTGAGGTGAGCTATTTTCCTCACGATGTAGATATTCTTTGTCCATAATATAATAGTAACCATGATTTTAAAATCCTATAAAATATAATTTTACCAAGAATGAAGGGACTGGAACTAAGTTCGCCAAGATTCAAAGGCAAAGTTCCAAGTAGGTTATATTGGTATAACACATGATATAAAGATTTAAAGCATTTAACTACATATTGTAAAACATCCACTGCTCTTTCTGTACTTTGTGCCGCACTGTGCTTGACCGTGCCATGCCCGGCCGTTCCGTGCCATTCCCTGCCATGCCGTGCCCTGCCGTACCTTACTGTACTATTTTAGCAATAAGAAACAATTTTGTCAAAATCAAGTTTAATACACGCATTTCGTACGACCCTCTTCAAGTATGCATTGTCAATGTAACAATGTACAACAAGTAAGGTCAATGTACGCAAAATATTATTTCTTAGAAAAGATAAGTAAGTTTAACATTACCGGTCTATACAAAAAAGAGAGTAAGGTACTTACATACACATATGTAACAATTTTAGAGACTAACTTAATTGTTTTGAGAAATGAGGCTTTCAGTAAAAGTGAGTAGAATATTTATGATACAGGATGTCCTTTTAGACAAATATAAAGTAGCATAATGATGTACTCTATATAATGAAATAACGTGACATCACACTTGTAATCCCCGAAGAGGTAGGCAGAGGAGTGTAGTACACTCCCACGTTTTACCATGTAATATGTACGAATATTATCTACTTATAATCATACAAATAAACAAATATTAAAAAAAATAATCTTTGACAACCGACAAAAAAAAATGTTTTTTTTGGTGGTCACTGAGGTCTGTACACATCAGTATCCAAGTCCAAGATAAGAAGACAGGATCCAGAAACTATGACACGTCCAAGTTGAACCATTCAATGCGGGAATTCAAAATAAAAATGTTGTCATGTTCAAGAAATCGTGAATCAC
>DWTO01004172.1:0-11797 GCA_018244755.1 Jemadia pseudognetus
CGCCCGCTCGCCCCGCGCGCCTGTCGCCGTACTCGCTGCGGACACGCACACAACATTTATTATCATTTCCGCACTTTTTCATTCTTAACTCTTTTCTTGGCTCGCTATAGAAAGAAAATTTTTAATGTCAATGACAAAATTACAATACAATAGAAATCAATAATCTTATAAATCTTCGTGGATTACAGGCGTGGAGTTACATTTTTTTTTTAGAAATCAATAACTGTTATATGTATAGATAAATAGTTGAGCAATGCATTTATGGTATTTTACTTATACATACATACATATCATCACGCCGGGTCCCTTGCGGGGTAGGCAGAGAGCACTTATGATATAGATAAATATATTCTTAATCACTTCAGGCAAGTGAGACTTATTACAAAACTGGGATATCTTGTACAATTTTGTATGAACCATTTAGTGTATATACACATTATTATATAACACAGACCTTAGCGATATGGCATATGGCAGACGGACATCCAGTATCCAAGCCAGGAGTACCAACAGTTGCGCGGCCAGCCCCAGGGCGGCGCCAGCGCGGTGCGCCGGGTTGCCTGCGGGAACTCCGGTCATCGCTGACTCCTTGTTCGCCAATACTGTCAATACAAACAGAAAATGATTGTTCTTTTATTGTAATTAGAATTTATAGTTTCTTCAATTATTAATTAACCCAAAAATTGCCACTTAAAAGCATAAATAACCAATTTTTACATGTATTTTTCTGGTTTGCTATAGTTTATAATCCAGCCATGTTTACAATATACATATGTAGGTTACAAAACATTTTATGATAAGATAGATAATTCTTCTATTGTCACAGACACTGAGTTTCATTTAGTGTAACCATGAAAAAGTGAAACAACATCATATCTATAATCTTCGAAGAGGTAGTGAGAGTAATGTAGTACACTCCCACATTTCACATGTTAGATTTGTGTCCCACTATGGAATAAGTACTGAGCCTATTTATTGCCATACACTGGGCACATTTCCAGACCTTATACCACTACTAGAAATTCTAGATAAGAACATTCTACTAGTGCCCAACCTGGGATTTGAACCCAGGGCCTCCCGATCAGCAGTGAAATTATGAAAAGGTAAAAATGAAAAAGTGAATATATATTTTTATATAAAACTAACAATGGTACTATAGTGTAATTGGGAACTTTGAAATCTGTTTAATTGTACACCTGCCATGGAATTACTATGATATTATTATAATTACAATAATATTTTCGCTATATTTATTTGATAAATAGAAACAATAGTACCATTTGAATTATGTCAATATTTAATCAACATTAGTAGTGTATATGAGCTTGTATTAATTGTGTACTGTCAGATAATTATCCTATCTGTGATGCAGCCTTCAGTATGATTGGAAAATAACACACACTATGCTACAAAGATAATACTGTGTACTTGTATGAGTCAGAATAGTGCAAAATTAATATTTACCCCAAGCCTGTACATTGGAGAAGTCTCCATCAGTATCAATCCAGGGTGCCACAATATGCAGCTGTGGCCTCCTCGGAGGTTCCTCCTCCTCATCTTCACCCACAAATTCCATGTCTTCTATACTATCACTGGAATAACAAGCAGAATGTTAGTAAATTAAGTAATGTTATTTAGTTTTCATTATATTCATTTTAATGTCATGTCACCATTTTTAGAATTATGTTCAATTGAACACACTTTTAAAAACCAATAAGTTAGAGCTGTTTTCTAATAGTTTATAATAAGTATCACAAAGGGATTTAGAGTAGTAATTTTTAATAACAAAATTAGTGATATCTTGAAATTTCCAAAACAAATTTAAATGGAACGAGATCTCAAGCATCAACTCATAATATGGAAGAAACAGAATCCTACTCAAAAATAATAATGATAAAATTTAGAAACAATAGAAAAAAATAATCATAGGGACAGTTAGTAACTATAATGTAGTTTGCAATTGTGAATATGAAAATTGGAAATGTCTAAAATTAACTTTACCTGGAATCATAGCTAATGTAAACTGGAAATATATATCTAGTAAGTTGCCGTATTCTCGACCGTCTCAGAGCGGCCAGCGACTGGATCTGGTCATTATAAAAGCTAATTTTATTCTGCAACTCCAATCTTTGAGACTGAGCATGTTTGCCCAAACTCGAAACCCTTTTCTGATACCTTGGTAATTTTTGTCGCAATTCATTATTATGTTGTTTTAAATCTGTTAATTCCCTTTTTTTACTCTCTATTATCCTTGTTCTTTGCTCTATAGCTAATCTCAGTAAGTCCAGCTTGTCTCTTGACTGCTTTGTTTCTGTCAATAATATATCTTTTTTCAATTTCGAGGCCAACAGTTTCTCACATCTGTCCAGTACATGCTGCCTGTTTATTTTCAATCTCATTAATTTCACATGTTTGTCAGCAAATCTGTAAATATTCAAATAGTACCACAACTAACCTCAAATTTAAGGCAGGTTTTTATTGCTAGTATGTATGATTGATTTTGATGTCATTATGTTAACATGTCCTATATAAAACAACACGCCTGTAAACTGGGACATTATTCTTCTACTGGAAAATATTGTAGTGGCATTATAATAGGTATATGTGCAGCAGTAGACTGAGAAAGGTTGATTATGTGATTTCAGTCCTCTCAATATATGAAGGTTTAAGGCCATAGTCTGTAATATTGACCAAGTGCAGATTGACAGACTTAACACACCTTAGAGAACATTATGAAGGAATTGAAGATAGGAAGTTGCAGATTTGGATACAAAGATCCTCTTCACCATTATAAAACCAGGTCATATTTAAATTAAACAAACCGCTAGTTGACTGCCTCATTGATCATGTTGGTTGTTAGTGTGACTGTTGATTAGGAGGTCCTAGGTTTGATTCCTGGGTCGGGCACTATAGATTTTTTCTAATTTAGATTTTCTAGTAGTGGCTAAGAGTCTGGGTTTGTGCCAGGGGTAATGGGACGTAAAAACGTGACTGGTGAAATGTGGGAGTGTATTATTTTCCTCTGCTTACTTCTTCTGCGATAATAGGTGTGATATTACAGTAAAGAAACACAATTCAATGTAGTGTCAGAATGGAAGGATGAAATCCAATGCACTAATCCATTACTGTTTTTATGTTTACTAATGAGTGTGGATGGTAAGATATATTCAACTTTATAGTCAGCTACAATGATTACTAACCATCTGGCTGACAGCATGACTTAAATATTATTTTATCTTTTTAAGAAGGTGGATTAAACTTAACAAATACGACAAAACAGTATTGTGTGTCAATACAATGAACCTTTTTAATTACACAATAAAGATTCAGTTATTAGGGGCAAATTTAGAATGTTCATAATCTGATCTAGTTTAGATACATGAGTCATTATTATAATTATTATTATTGCGCAAAATCTTACCTGTCTGAGTAGGGCATCGAGGAATGAACGAAATTTCCATTTTTAACACACTCTGCGCAGTAAAAATTTTTTTTAACTGTATAACACAAAACGCACTTTTTATAATGGCCATCACTTTCCGTGGACGAAACCCTAAAATCCCTGGGTGCTTCGCTTTCTGCGAAATAACTTATCGACATAATGCGTTATTGATACATTACGATTTTAACTTTCAGTTAAGTCAAGACGCTGTCATTTTCAGCTGGTTAAGTGTGAAGTGACATTCGAATTTTGTATCCTGGATATTGCGGTAGATTCTCGCTTATTGAGTCAAGTAATCTATGTGTGATTTTATTTAACATTTTCTCTTTTTTATAATATAACATCACGTCTATAATAGAAAAGCTAGACGGAGGAGTGTAGTAGATTCTCATGTTTCACCACTTACATTAAGATGCATTATGGAATAGGTATTGCCAGTAGCGTAGCGTGGGGGGTGGGCGGTAGGGGCGGCCCGCCTTCATCCAACCGTCCAAATCCATTGAGGTTCGTAAACATGTCGCGCCGGCGACATTTGTCGCGCGACTATATTTGTATGGCAGATGTCGCTTGGAGACAAATGTCGCTGAGTATTGGAGACATGTGTAGCCTTGTTTACGAAGAGGCTAAGTACCGTATTTCAAATATTTATAAGTAGTTATAAGTATACGTTAGCGGTCGTACCTAAAATAATATGGATTACGATTGGCTATCCATATGTTACAAAAACGATTTTATTTTTCAGGAAACCAATTTGTTATAGTAAAAATAGTTTAAATCAAACATCTCTTCAATCAATCAGTTTAAAGCTTTTGAGGTACGGACCGAGGCTTGTTCTTATGTATAGGTAGATGTAGAAAATAAGTGCTATATAGTTAAATATGTGCCCAAATTAGATAGTATAACTTGTTTTCTTGACAAACTACCTTCTCAGACTTTGATGGACGATCTTAATAATTAAGTTTTAGGGATTACTCCGCCAACCCTTAAGAGTCGTTCCACTGAGTATAATGATTATTAAACTTTAATAATTTAAAGATTAGGTACGTGTACACTTAAAGTAAATTTTGTAAGCGGGCCTCGAGTACATTCTCGTTCTTATTTTATAAGCAACACCATATGTCTAGTGTGTATTATGTACTGTATATTTATTTATACTAATCATCGCTGTATCAGACGGAAATATAGCCGTTGAGGAGATTGAAGTGGTCCGTCTTCTTCACGGTAAATGGCACCTCAAAATCACGGCACTTGTGTTTTTAAGATGCGAAGGCCGCTCTTTCTATTGTTGAAGAGCGAGAGTAATTTTACTCTTGTTCTTTTCGAACTTGTAACATGATAGCATAATCAGGGAACTCAGCAGATAGAAGACAATTCTAATTTGTTTTTGCAGAATTACATACACACCCAAGTACCGTACCTATTTAATAATTCCCTTTAGATATATGTACTAAATTGTTCTCGTTGTTATATAAGCTTTGTAGAGTGTAAAAAATTGGAGGATGTTGGAATAATTTCCAGTTATCCGTTCGTTAGTGTGCCGTTGGGTAATGGAATTAATAATCTGCCAGATCATATGCAAAAATGGCGGACCATTACGGCATTGCTATAGCCAGTTATCCTACCGACGGCGAACTGGGTATGTGTCAGACAACATTGAAACGAATTTCGTTGTGCAATATTTTTCGATGACAGTACCTTCTGGTGCTACCTTCGAAATTAGAGCAGCCTCAAGTGATGCCCGTAATAATAAAATTTCGTTGTGATCATGATAGTGTTATTTGATAATTTTAAAACTTTAAGTACAAGCAAAGGAACCGACGTTCGAGCATTGTACATTCATCTTATTTACTCGTATTTCAGAGTTATCTATTTTTTCCGTTGTGTAGTAAAAATGTGTTACTAAATTTACTAGTTACCATGTAGTACCTACTACTTCAATATCAATTTCCAATTGTATTGTGTACCTACTATTTTAGTTCCTAACATAGTGTAATTGTAGTTATTCGTTTTACGCTTGCTCGCTGACAGGGGTACGCTCACCATACGTAGCATAGGTAATGCGGTGCGTTAGTGTTATGCGCTAGAAAATTAAACCATAGCTTATGATTCATAAAGCGTATAAAAGTTAATAAGCGCAGCACGTGGCCGAAATGAAAATGTAGAGAACCATATTTTCCCCAAACGTTCGCCCTACATCCATACCGTGATGGTGCAATGCATTTAATATATGAAAAATTTTACATTCGATTGCTATTAAATACTTAGTTTCGATCTGTATATTTTTAACATTCAGTATTATTCTACCAATTAATCTTCTATTAATGTTAAGTTAAAGTTATTTTACAATATTACGCGATATAGATTAACTTAATGATTAACAATGGATTTCAGCAAAATAACGTCTGACGCAACTAGCGTATTTTAAGTCAACAAGCAAACGTATATATAGCCTAGTCTACATTAATCTTATGAAATTGCATCGCGTTGATGTCGAGAAAATATGGTTCAATCAGCAGTGTAAATACGTTAACTTAAACATTAATAATTAACATATACAAAATAACTCCTGACTCAATTAACTTCTATCAATATTATTTGGATGTAAACAGATGGTCTAAGATAACCACGACGATAATCCATTACCCTCGCTCGAATGAGACCCAAAAAGCATTCCCGCTGTTACAGTTCTGAATGTTCTCAAACATTCCAGCAAGAATGAAATACATTTAGTTTATTTAACGCTAAATGGAATTAACATATATTGGGACATAACTGAGATTAACTGTTACTATGATACAGCTAAGTTTCAACATTAAATGCGGAAAGCGGAAGCTCATAGCCACCATTTCTCCTCTCGGTTCCCAACAGACTTCACAGGGTCGACGCAATGTTTTATTTTCTTATATTACATAATTACTAGCTGTCATCTGCATATGTACTCTCATCCAATGTATATTATTGCATACGCAATTCAATCATGTTTTTTCGCATTTCCTCTGCCTATTATAAGGAGGCTATAAAGGCTTAATAGGCTATCTATTACGCTATTATAGCCTCCTTATGATATAATGTATAAATAATTTTAAACTCATTCATCCCAAACCATATTCTTTATACACATCTCACTATATTTAGTAGAGATAAAATGTTCACATTTTTTTTACAGCTGCTTTATGTACTATTAAGTAACGATAAGTATTATTACTTTTTAATTTAATCAAGTTCCGTGTAATGCGCTATTTAAAATTTTACTGCAAAATCTAAGGTGCTCCAGGGTTAAATGTTACAAAAAGTTTCAGGTTTTTTAAAACGTACAGAAGAGCATTTAATGTAAGTGGAGGTAAATTAAAGCAAATGAAGTAGTTTTTTAAAACTTGCTATGTATTTATATATTACGTAGCGCTTTCGCGACCTAAATGACTGCTTCGTGGGTCGAGTGCTTGAACGCGCGACCGCTGATCGACAGGTCCTGGGTTCAATCCGGAGGTCGGATACTGTTGGATTTTTCTCGCAGTTTTTAGTAGTGGTTCGGAGTCTGGATTTGTGCAATAGGCTCATCACTTATTCCATGATGGGACGTAAACATGACGTGAAAAATGGGGGCATACTACACTCCTCTGTCTATCACTTCCGGAACTACAAACGTGTTTCTAGTGGAACTGGAAAGTGGAAAATGATATGTATCAACATATGTAGTTGTAAAATTTGTTAATTCACATAAATATATTTCTTATTATTTTTCGACTAGTTACTTACTTCGAGTTTAGCACTTTTCTTTTAAAGTTATTAAGACATTCTTGGCTAGGCAGGCTTTTTTTTGAACCATCACTAGTAATCATGGATTTTTTTTTATTCTACTAGAATAGCAACGGGAATAATAATATCTATTTGTGTGCGGTACAACTGTGCACCAAGAATAATTTCTACGATAGCAATTGCGTGCCTGCGATTCTTAAATCATAACTTTCGGTTACCTCTTTCTTACTGCATCTTTAATAGTTGATAGCTTTGCTCCTAGCGGCAGTAGTCATGCTCTAGCCCACAGATACGGGCCTTTGACCTATAGGTTAGAATGGATTTGGCGAGGCTAGGGTAGACTAGACTAGTCTAGTCTAGACTAGACTAGACTAGACTACGTTAGGTTAATAAGAACTCACAGGTGCGTTGAGATCAATCTTCCAAAAGGTGCTTTCTTCTTAAATTCTATCTTACGATACATTAATTAGATTTAGATCATTAGTTTGTTTTCTGTCGGGCATAATTTTATTTGCATTAAAACTTTAAAATGTCTTTCCTCTTTTGTCTCCTGAATGTCCTCATTAATTTTATTATCTTTTAGAAGTTGCAAACTGTCGTAGTGTGCTGTATCTCTTCCGAACTATGTTTATTTTGTTTCATCTCTAGAAAACTACAAGCTTTTATCAACGAGAAGAGATAGGAAGCGAACTCGGCCATTGTGAAAGTTACAAGGCTTCTTACTCGTTTTGTTTAACAGTCGTGCATATTGGGTTTCATCATTTTCTTTTGGTGCTATAATATTTTTTACGTCCTTTATTTTATATGTTTAAAAATGCTTGGTAATATTTTTAGATCTACTTTTATCAATTTTAATATTTTACATACCAAAGTGGAGTTCCTGAATGGATCCATGATCCACAAGCGAAGTCCACATAAACTACTGTACGTCCAGCGCGTTTTGAGCAAGATAATGTTATCCACGGGACTGGTTAATAATGGTAAAGCGCTAAGAGCAGTACAGTTTAATGATCAATGCTCTTTCATGATCGCATGAGCAAAGTTCTTTCTGGATCGATGTTGTTTGGTGTTACTCCCTGTAAAGCGCTGCAAGCAACACTCAAGCGACGAGGTTGTAAATAACCTAGACAACGCGACAATTGGCTGCAGCGCGTTTCGCTCAATATTCAACCGCACTTTACTTAAAATTGAGCGCTGCAAGCGCTGGAAGTGCTGGTACGGCCACAGAGCAAAACAAATTTGAACAGTTGCATAATTACAGTAGTTCCACAAAGTCGATGTTGTCGGTGGGTTTGAATGTGTTTCAGAGCTGATAGAGGCTTTCGTTTTACAAACACACGAGGCTTATAGTTGCACCTCTACAGAACAATTTTGGGTGCTTTTGTGAACACAGTTTTTGTTGTCCGTACGCCACCGGAAATTTTTATCCGTTAACAAAGCGGCTCAGGTTTACAGTTTACGCGTAACAGTATTTCTTCTATGTCATTTTGATATTTAGTAACAAATAGACAAAATATGATTAATATTTTTTTGGTTCATAAAAAGTAGGTACTTGCATAAAAAGTAGGTAGATTGCAATTGTTGTGATCTGATACACAATACGATGATCGATGATGATTGAGATAAATTTAATCAATTTCAAATATAAATACGTGACATCACATCATGACGGTAATCTGCGAACAGGTAGGCAGAAGAGTGTACTACACTCCCACGTTTTGGTAGTTTGGTACGTTTTATATCTCACCATGGAATAGAGGGTAAGTGAACCTTTTAAGTTAGAAAAATCCAACTGTAACCGACCCGGGGATCGAATCCGGAACTTCTAGATCAGCGGTCGCGATTCCAAACACAACCGACGAGGCGAATACAAATGTACTGTACGAGTATAACAAATAAATAACGGTTAATTGAAATGCAAGTAAAAAAAAATAAAGTAAATAATTACCAATTTTGCATAGGCTATTATATAGGCTATTATATAGGCTATTATATAGGCTATTATATAGGTTATTATATAGGCTATTATATAGGCTATTACCTATATAGGCTATTATATAGGCTATTATATAGGCTATTATATAGGTTATTATATAGGCTATTATATAGGCTATTATATATAAATGTATAGTTAATTTAAAATAACAATTAGTAATAAACATTATAAATAGATTTAAATCCCCCGGAATAAATAAGTTTGTTTGAACTCACTCAAAGCGACGGAACCGAGAGCGATAGAGCGAGGAACGGTAAAATAACATTTTCTGATACGGAAATTGCACCGCTCCCACTGTGGAAACAGATAAACTATCGGAATCTAAACGAATCTGGACTAACCGACTGTTTTTAGTCTTACCCCGCTTCTGAGAAATGTTTTCCAACGTTGAATTTTGCAATTAAACCAAGTCTACATTTCCAGCGATGGATGGTAAATATCACTTTAGATTCTTGAGATACGACTAAGTGTAATTCAGATAGCGGAAGTCTGTACTTCATTTCCAATAAAACAGCTAATATTTGATGTTGGACGTTAGTTGCGGTAGTTCGCTATCTTTAAATTGTAGTTAATGTAGTCATGATAAGCTTGGTGTGAACACAAAACATGGACTGAAACGATGTGTCCCAGCCATTTTATTGTTTTATTGTCCCAGCCATATTTGCCAGTCGTTTGGACGATCTGATCCTAGGAATTCAGTCTTATTAGACATTCTACTTCGTTTTATGACGGTTATAATTAAACGTTATATTGATATCAGAAGAATGCAACAAGGATGAAGCTCGAATGCAAACGGTACTTTGTTTAAAAATAAATGTCGGAGCAATCTGAGAACTTTCTACCACTGAAACGGTCTGAATTATACAAAAATATTGTCCATTGGGATAGATCCTCTTAAACAGTTCACGAAGAATTTCTCAACATCTTTTGCGATTGTGAGATAATTTGCAATAACAACAAATGTTTTCAAACTTGAACGTAAAGCTGAAGAATGATAACTAGTTATTCGAATTAAATGGAAAATTGAACGGATCTAAAGTTTGCAAGTTTGCGAACGCATCTTCCCGTGCTCCTCGCAAGTGACCCGTGAAAGTTTCCAGCTAAATATTAGGGCGGCGAGCGATTGTTGGACACAACAATGTAACGAGACTTGTCAAGCGTGTAGTGATAAATTGATGCTGAATGAGAAATATTCACAATTTAACAATGAGAATCAGTGTAATGAAAAAAAATTGCTTGTCAGTTATTTGAAATTGTTACGATTTTTATTTAGTAGCACACAATTAAACAATTGTCGTAATTGTGTATAAGCTGTAGATTGATATAAAAATTATTAATTTTAATATTGTACATACCCGGTTTGTGGCAATAGAGTCACCACCTAGTCCATACTGAGACGTAAACGCAACTGGTGAAGCGCGGTGGTGTACTACACTACTCTGCCTAGCTCTTCAGGGATTACAGGCATGATGTTACGTTTAGTAATTTGTAATATTTATAAAAGAAATTAAAAAATATTTGCGGTAAACTAAAATCAGGAATGGACGTGACAGATCGGAAACTGGACACAAGGGTAGGTACGGTACTAATTAAACAGCGCTTTGTAGCAATAAACTGACCCAGGCCGGTAATGGTAATAATACGAGAAAAAACCTTAATTTAATTTAATTCAATTATGTGTTAATGTAAATAAACTGTGCTAACTGAACTATTCAGCTAATAATTGACTTTTATGGCTATCGAAGATAACTTTACTGGCGCAATGTTCCCAGCGCGAGCCAAACGAAAATGATTTACAAAATGTCGGGGTGACATCGCGGCGTGCTCGAGCGGCGAAGATGAATCGATTATTGGGAAGCAATTTAGCTTTTCTTAATGTTAGCTTAAGCATGAACGTGCGCAGGGAGGATAAGTTCCCTTGTCGTGAATAAGCGTTCGATGCTCTTACTTGAAGTTAGGAGAGATTATATAAAACAGTTACTTCTTATAGAAGAATAGACAGCTAATAACATTTGTTTCTATGTGTTGTGAAATAAATAGTGCCTATGCTTGAAGTACGATTGTATGTTGACATATGCTATAGCTATGCTTGTCCGTAATTTTTTTTGTATCTACAAGTGTTTAAAATATTCTCTAAAGCAAGGTTGAATAAGCTTTTCCTAGGCCTCCGGGCTCCGTTTTTGTACGCATCTGCGCTTTCTATCAGGCGGGATCACCGCTAAAGGCTAGTTTGTTATATGTATAATAAAATTAAATAAAAGCTTTTAAAAAGAAAATATTTACTACGAATAATGCAAGAAAATTTCAATAAAATAAATAAATCGTTCATTATACTGCAGATATATTTATTGTAGTCATTTTATACCAGAGAGGTCCTTAGAGACCGAACTGTCCAGTTGGAAAAAAGTTATGTAAAAAAAGTATCGCCCGCCGAGGGTTGGCTATTGTAAACTTTTTTATTTCTGTTTTATTGTTTTACATCTTCTGTACATTTTATATGTGTGCAAGCATTCCGTACGTTACTTCATTGATTTACGTGATAAGCGAAAATTAGGTATTACAATAGGCATCTTTGATGCCCAACGGTATTGTCTTCAGGTGAC